>MU228313.1:101575-124703 GCA_018584345.1 Thuja plicata
GTCTCTTATTATATTCGTCATTGTTTATTCTAATTAATTTACTTAAATATTACATTCTAATATTTATTAATTTTGCATATTTTGAATTCACAATTAATAATTGCACAGTAGATTTTTATCTCCAAATCCCTTCATTATACTTTTCATGTTGTTTAATGGATTCAATACTCTCTACTATATGGAGTTTAAACACTCAATGAGATCCTAATCAAAAAATATATACTAATAATCATATTGATATCTATACAAAGTCACATATAGATGCACACATCTATTTACATATCTACTCTTTTACAAATACTCATAACTTGGCACGTGTGTGTGTGTGCGTGCGCGCGCACACACACACACACACACACACAAATCTACTAGTCATTGTATCTATACACATATATTTTAACATTTTTCATGAGGCATATGCTACCTACATTAGTTTGAAATTGGTGGCTTCTCTTGGCTTCACTAAAGTATGGCTTGAATTAGATTATTTGAACATTATCATTTTCCTTGAAGGTTCTCAAGACCTTAGATGGACAATTAAAACCTTAATTCTGGATTATTTAAGTATTCTAAACTCTTTACAAATGTTTAGGATAACACACATTTTTGTGAAGGGAACTTGGTTGCTAATGACCTTGCAAATATTGTCGTTATCCAGCCTAGTGAGAAATGTTGGGGGCCAAAGGACATCATCCCATATGAGATTATAATATTAATTTAAAATGATTAAAATATCTGCTAATTTTGAGATGTTTTGGAAATGATGGTTGTAGACTTTACTCCCATGTTAAGTGGCATTGCCAAAAGACTTATCATTATTAAGGCTCACCATCACATGATTCAATTTATTAGCCATGTGTTTTATCTCTGGTTCATTTTTGTAGTGCATTGTCTTCTCGGTCTTCTTAGTGACAACATGGGTGGAAATAGGAATCATGTTGAACCTATCATATATTCAAAATAGAAAAATAATGCAGAGGTTTGGAGTGACTTATCAGTGAGAGGTCTTACTCCCTAAATTGAGAAGTTGCATGGGAATGATCCTAAAGTTATTATGGCATTTATCAAAGGTTGTGAGGATGGGTTTCTTAAGGTTATTGAAATTGAAATAGTAATTTTGGAAGAGTTGGTGATGAAGGTCTCACATACTCTAGTTGCGGGTAGAAATTTCTTCAAGAACAAAAGGAGTATTGATGAAGCTTTATTAATATTCTTTGAGAAGGATGAGAGAGATAAGATCAGAAGAAATACTAATGGAGGGTATGATAGGGCTACCACCCATCCTTTATGGGATGAGATTGTTGATGTAATTATGAGGTATGTAACATGGACGACCTCTTTTGTAGCCTTTTAAGCTACCAATTTGTCATCCTAAATAATTTCAAACATGACAAGTTCATTTCTATACCCTTTTATCTATTTTCTTTTCTTTCTTATAGTAAAAATTTACGTAGAAAAAATCCATTGCAACCTGTTTTACATAAGGGTTTGATTGTTTTTATCATGTGGAATTTTCTAAGGCAATTTTGGTTGAAAAGAACTCCAAAATGGATAGAACTAAAATGAATGTTAATCATTTTTAGAAATCTCATTCCTCATCTCTTGAGGATGTCCCCTCAGGGGATGATTGTGGGGTTCACTTGGGAAAATGAAAAAATCCTAGAAGGGAAGCTAAGGACCACCTTAATTTTATTATATCTAATGATGAGGGGTCTGACTATTCCCCTTTGATTGATATTATATTGGATTCCTTCAGCCTGAGTCTTGATGTCAAAGGTAAAGGGAAGGGGAGGGGATGCTCTTTTGATTCAAAAAAGGGGAAGGGAAGGCTCAGTCATTTTCTCACTCTTCCTATCTAAAAACATCAAATAAGATACTCTTGGTGAAGAGCCCTCTCTGCGAACCCCCACCCATTAATGATAGAAATTTTCTTATTTGTGTTGATATTCGCATAGGGAAGGGTCCACTCCTATGAAAAAGGTTTAATCAATTTATGATTGTGTTAACATTGGAAAGAGGTCACTATTCTCTTTAATGTGGATTGTATTAGAGATTAATGCCTTAAAAGATAGAGGGGTTTCAACCTCTAATCTTTAAAAAGTTGGAAAAATTCTAGAAATGACTCAAAAAATTTTGAAGGGGGTTGAGGATGTCGAAAAGCATCATGAAAAGAGGATCAAGGCTTTGGACAATGATGTTACCAAAATCCATGATAAATTGAGGGATGTGGTTTCTATCAGCCACATGACTATGGAAATGAGATTGGATGGAAATAAGAGGCTTAATGAACAAGATGGAATCATCCATAGTATGTCTAAAGGAGTTACTACCTCCTTGACTGGGAGTATCAAATTAAAGAAACATAGTTTTGATCATGGTGTACTTTCAGATTCTCTCACCAAACTTTCCATGAGACTTAAAATAAAAGATAATGGTGCTATGGCAATTGACAATGTGATTAACAAGGTGCAGTGCATAAATGATGAAGTGATAAAGAAGAAAGAAAGCCTTCTTAAGAATATGTAAGGTTTCAAGGATGTAATCCCTTGTTTTGGTGTTGTTATTTTCCTGTGGCTCTATCATGGTTGGTTTATTCTTAGTTTCTTTTCAAGACAATTTTATTTTTTAAAAGGGTTTTATGTCCCTTCAAAACCAAGCATATAAGTGAATGGAGTACTTGGATGTGTTCATGGTTGATTTTAGGTATATAAATTTTTATATTGATGTTTTAGTTTATTTTAGACCTGTTGATTTTAGAAATAGGCTCTCACCTAGCTAAGGGAATTTGAGAAGCTTTGCAGGAGTGGGAAAAAATTTGCCTTGCAAAGAAACCTCTGAGGTTTTATAGAAGTCGTATCTTATCCTTGGTGTTTTGGGAAAGGGGAAGAAAATTAAACAAAAACTAAGGTGATGCACTAGAGATTTTGAAACCCTAAATAAGTTTCCCGATAGAAACAATAAGAACATAAGACTTTAGAAATGAGCACAAAACAAAACAAAATCATCATTGTTGGAAAGAGAATGTGATGGGAAGATCCTAGAGAGAGACCAAAACATTCATATCTTCCTGTGAGAACCACCCGCTAAGGCTCACAGGGAATTTTTTTATTACTCCACTAAAACTATTATTATAAAAAAAAATTGTTCACAAGTTGGCATGGCATAACCCTAGATTACAAACATTGAAAGAGTAACCATACATGATCTAGTAGTTTACAAGTTTGTGACAAATTATAAGAGCCTGAAAAAAAGAAGCTACGTTCATTCATAATTGAGACAAAGCCTTAAATTCATCCACAAAAAATAATAAAACACACAGTAAAAGAAAACTGGGAATATTCCAATATGTCTACTCTATCGATTATGTGCAAAATTAAAAGGCTAGGGTCTGAAAAATGAAACTAAAACTATTTTCTAAGTGTTCTTCTATACAATGAACAAAATACTCATAGAATTCAAATTATAGATTTAACTGCACTGCTTTTATACAATGTGCATGCATGTCCTTTATAGAAAGAGATCCCCAAGTCAAATCTCAAAATGCCACTGAGGAGGGGCCTGAATTTGTGCCATGTGGAAGAATCATCATCGTAGTTGCTACAACTATCTCAGCATGTCGATCTTTGCATCATTATTCTTCCTTAAAGTGCATGGCATGGATGTCACTTGTGCTATTTTCAGCCTCTTTGCATTAATGAGGTAATAAATTCCCAATTCCACTCGTTGTGGTTCCTCATTTTTTGTGCATGGAGGCGACATGGATTTTTTTTTGTGGCAATTCTTCACCAATTGGTGAATATGTCCCATCAGGCTATAGCAATTGGTGAAAAATGCAGAGTATACTAGCTGGGTTGTTCGCCCAAATTTTATAAAAGACACCTATAGTGGTCGGGTTGTTCGCCACTATTTGCATGTAATTTCACTATGGTATTGGGGTTGTTTGCCCATTTATCTATTTTATATTTACTATTATTCACCACAGATTAAGGAAGTGGTATTTATCAAGGATCACCATTCGCCAAAGGCCCATTATCCCAAGTTAAATTTTTATTTGCACTAGGACCCAATTCTCCATGCATTGCAATTAACCGTGTCCCAAATTCCTGCCATATTTGCCTAGTCAATTACTAGAAATTACGTGAGGCTCACCAAATATTAGTTTTTATCATATGCAATTGTCAGCCCCTTCGCCAAAATTTGAAATAAGAATTTGTATATAATGATAGTTTCAAGAGATTTAGGAGTACAAAAAATAAGTTGATTCTAAGCTAACAATTGTGATCGGTAGCGAACCAGAAAGACTACGAGTCCTTAGTATCTTATTGAAGTAAAATTTTATTGCAGCCTTAATTTGTTGGAGATGTCACAGTCAAAGTTAAATAGGAAGAAGACTATTGAAAGTGGAGAATCTAGAGATGTCCAAGAGAGGCCAACAAAATGTAGAAAATTGTCTTCATACTTTGGCGGGGCCAGACACAATGGTGTTGGTCAAAGTGAGGAAGGTACATCATCAGAGGAACCTGTACAACTTCAACGTTATCAACTTACATAGGAGTCTATTCAAAAAACTGGGGAACCTAATAAATCTGGTGACAAAGTTGTGGAACCTGATATCTCTGATGAAGATGGCCTTGAAGATGAATTTCAAGTAAATAACCAGTACCAGGATGAATTGATTAACTTCGGTGATGATGGTGGTTCAATTAACAGTAACACTAAAGGGAGAGGAAAATCAAAATAAAAAACTGATCGTTAATGGGAGATGTCCAGGAGATTTAAATTTGATTGGGCAGAA
Organism: Thuja plicata; assembly: GCA_018584345.1. Taxonomy (NCBI): domain Eukaryota; kingdom Viridiplantae; phylum Streptophyta; class Pinopsida; order Cupressales; family Cupressaceae; genus Thuja; species Thuja plicata. The sequence continues at coordinate 106,371 of MU228313.1, forward strand.
AAGTATCCATTCATTGAGCCCATGGAAAATCCAATTGTAGGTGAGCTGCCAGTAAAATGCAGATGTATGATTTGTAGTTGGAAGTATAAAAAAGAAAAGTGGTTGCAGCTTAAACTGGACACCATAGAGAAACATGTTGGTAAGGTTTATGAAACCTCAACTATAGATAGAAAGGAAATAAAAGAGGTAAGATATTAAACAAAGGAGCAATGTCAACATCAAAGGCATGTTGAGGAATATTATTTATTTCAAAAATTTAAGACAAATCCTAGTGAAGTTCAAGGTTCTATTAATGCTATTTTTGCAAAAGCAAGTGAAGTAGAAGAAAGATGAAAAGCTATTCAATTAAGTAATGTTTTCCATATTTTGAGTAGAGGGCGTCCAATGATAGACTATCCAGAAATGAGTGGTTTGTCACACTTTCTGAAAGTTCCTAACTATCCTATCACTCATTGGTCAATAAATAGTGGATGGGAATGGGAAAGTTGTATTGCCCAGGTTGAAATAGAGGATGTACAGAGAAAAATAAAAGAGTCAACCTTTATTTCATTGTCCTTAGATGAAGTTACAGTAATAGATAATATGTCGTGGGTATGCATGCATGTTTATACTGTACAGAATAATGTTCGCCAACCACATCTACTAACTATTGCAAAATTGAGGGACAATGCAACATCAGGAAATTTATTTCAATTAGTAAAGAGCCATTTAATTGAATATGGAGCTATGGATGAATTGACAATAGTGAAGAAGTTGATCTGTGTTGGAGCGGATGGAGCTTCAGTAATGCAAGGTCAAAGGAATGGTCTTTGCACAAAGATGCAGGCTTCTTGTTCACCATATGTTGTTGGCATTCACTATATGGCCCACAGAATGAATCTTGCTTTTAGAGTTGTGAAGAAGGTTCCTTTAGTAAACAAGGTTGAATATTTAGTAAGAGAGTTGTACTCATATTTTTGTCAAAGTCCCAAACATTTTAGGAAATTTCAGCACTTTACTGATGGAATTACCAATGGAAACAAGCTTCTAAAAGATGTTGATACCAGATGGATCTCTTTGGATGGGTCAGGACATCGAATTTTTTCTAAATATCAATCTTTGATTGGACTTATGTACGAAAATCGCGACAATACAGAAAATCAGAGATGTGGCAACCTGCTTCAGAGATTAAGCAATATAGAGACACTTTTGACTTTAGCATCTCTTCTTCCCATGCTAGAAGAAATGATGTTCATTATGAAAAAATCCCAGAAAAGAACCATGTATATTGTAGAATATGCTACTTTGCATAAAATGTCATGCCAAGTCCTCGATAATCTTTATCAAAATGACCCAAATTTATCCGATGAAAAATTTCATCACTGGAGAAAACTAATAGATTTGGACAATCCTGATAATTATTTAAAGATCATTGAAAATGGAGATTTATGTGTTTGTGTAAGGGGAGTTCAGATACCAATGTACTACAGTGCCCCAAAGAAGCGAGCTACAAGAGTTACAAGGGAAGAGTTTACCAAGATCATCGATTCTACAGCAGCTAATGCAAGGGACATAGCCTATAAAGTTTCCTCTGAAATAAGATCCTGATTCCCATATGAACAATTGCTTGAGGCCATGGCAATTGTGTTTCCTCAATATTGGCACTTAAACTCTAAGGAAGATTATTGTAATAGGCTGTTGACTTTGATAAAGGAATTTTGCAAATATGTAGAATTCAATGGAGTGACTATCAATGAAATTTTAGATGAAGGTCTTCTTAGACAACAATCAGGAACTTTTGCAAGCACTATGAAGCATCAATATCAATTAATGCATAACCCACATGCAGAGGGCTCGACAACAAGGCTTTGGACAGAACTAAAACAAAGCACAATGTTGCGTGATGAAATTGTAGAGTTCTTCAAGCTTGCTGATCTATGTCAAACCATGATATTGGGTTCGATGGAGGATGAGAGAGTTTTCAGTGCTTTGGGCTTCCTAAAATCAAAGCTAAGAAACAAACTAGACAAGAATTTGGAAACATGCTTGAGGGTCTACACATCTAGATATGATGTCAATACTTTTCCTTATCAAAAAGCAATGGAAATCTAGAAGAAAAGATGCAAAAGAAGAGGATTGAGCAACACCATTAACCAATCTCTGACTCTGAGTGGGACAACTACAGGTGATGATGGGAGTGGGATTCATACTCATAGAAGCGGAGGTTAGAGTAAAGAAGACACAAATGAAAATGAAGAGAAAAATGAAGGAACTGGAATACCAGAATTAGATGACAACAACGATGCAGACATGAATTGGAAAATTTAGAAAATTTCTACCAAATTAGCAGTAGCAATCAATAGGTATTTTTTGAAATTATTAACTACTATATCCTATCATTCAATGTTAATTTTAGAAAAGAAAGAATGTAATATGTTTCATCATTAAAATTTGAGAACAAAGAGTATCATTAGTAATTAATGTAGTTTGTATTGTATCATCAATAATTATTCATAATTGAATTTGAAATTACTGAATGAAATTTTGTATTCCAAATTTCTAATAGCATATAATAGAGTAAATCAACTAAGAATAACTTAATAAAATAGAGTAACTCAACATACATTAAATTGGAAAACATGAAAATTAGATAGAGCACAAATTGTTTTGTATTCATTTGCAATACATTACAATTTGTTGTAGTTCAAAAATCAGAGCAATCTTTGTAGGCCAGTCCAAACATCCTCTGATGATAGAACAATTTGGTTCATAGTATAGTCACACTCCTGCAACTTCGATAGCAATTCATATTTGGAAGTGTGACTTGACAACACTGTTGCTTCTAAAACTCCATTCAAAGTTCTCACTGGTTTGATGAAATCCATGAATGTATCAGGAGATAAGTCTTTAGGAAGAAAGTGTAAATCAGTATTTATTTTGTCCTGCAACCTTATTTTGTAAATTTCTCTTCCAATGAACTTGTTTATGTCAAATCCCTTAGGAAAACCAAGAATTTCCAAATTTGCTTTCCTTTGTTCCATCTTTAAGATCTTCTTCTTAGCTTTATTATCCATTTCCTGTGCTTCCCATAGCTTCTCACATTTTTGAATGATACTTGATACCTTTACTGAGGCATCAATGTGGGTGCTAATTCCCTTTTTTGATAGATAACTATCACTCTTACTGTAGAGTTGTTGCATATTATCTTTTGATTTCTTTTCTTTCTTGCCAACATCCATGTTTTGTTCAATGTTCTTATGGATCTTCCCATAACATACTCTCATACTTTGAAGCATTTCAAACCACTCAAACAAGCTATTAGACATCCCTAATATTCAGCCCCAAATGTGTTCTTTAGTAATCTTCACTAAATTATTACTAGTACTTGTAAAAGTTTGAATTGTATTATTGGCCTTCTTTAGTTCTTCTGCCATTTTTTCACAATTATTTTCCTCTTCCACTGCTTTGTGTTCCCAATGATTGGCTTTATCCACCTGAGAGTCCAATTGCTTTTGCATTTCCTAGTTGGAGGCAGCATTACTCTCCATGGTTTTAAATAACTTTTGTGAAGTGACTCTTTCTTCCTCTAGTTTTTTACTAATTTCTACCAACTTCCCCCTCAGTTCCTTCAGCTCTGCCTGCTCCTGTTCCTTTACTACTACCTCCGCATGTTCCTACTTTGTATTTGCTGATGTAGAGGTCAATTTTTTAATCTTTTTCTATAATTCTTTCAAACTATTTTATGAAGCTTTCCTCTTTTCTTTTTCATTGGCAATGTCTGCCTGTAACTTTTCTATATTTTTCTCGAGCTTACTTTTCTCTCTTTTCAGCTTTAGTAGTGCATTGTAGACCACTTGGTTTGTAGACTTTGACACATTGATTTTTTTCACATTTTTAACTTTGGAAAAATCCATTTGGAGAGTGCTAACTTGAAATTCAGATGGATCTATCTGACTCTCTGGTGGATTTCCATCTTTTTAGAGTGGAATAAAAACCATGAACTCCATCATGTCTCTATTTGGGTCATATGTTGGAAAAACCATGTTGGATGCAGGTTGCTCCTCTACAGCTACAGTAAGGGCACCATTTTGTAATGTCTTTTTTATTTCATTATTCTTGGTTGTTGTTTTTGCAAATTTATTATAGAAATCTTTGAAATGAAAAATTAGTGTTGTAGAAGGATTTGAATGTTTGAAATGTGAAGCAAAGCTTGCAATGCCTATTGATCTAACTAATGTTGTTTGAGGATTTAAACTTTTAGATGGTTTTGCTGAAATTGAAAGTGCAAACAGTTCTTTAGGATCGAGTGTCATTGATCTGGAAACCTTTTGCTTCTTGACACTATCTTCTTCTATGGGATTTTGTGTAGATTCTACTAGCCTCTTTAGAGAGGGAACTTGTTGTATAAGTTTCCCATTCCCACTGGCACTAGTGCCACTACCAGACCCAGTAGCAGTAGATTCCCCAATCCCACCCGTGGAAATGGATATTCTTGTGGGCACAGTGGTTCCTAATGAATCTAATGTGTCCTCTCCAAACCCAAGGCCTGCACTAGGTCCATGAACATTTTTTTCTATGACAATTGGAATCCAGATGCCATCTCCTGTGGGACCCAAACCGCCACCTTTATAACCCATTTTTTTCGTAATGTTTTCCCCTTTTCTATATACTTGTTTACGGTAGTCGCTGACTCTACTGTGACCTGGAGTAAATGCAATTGGTGGATTATCATCCTCACTGTTTGGAGAACTATTGTCATATGCCATGGTGGGATGCTCCAAATTCCACAATTTGTTAAACTCTATATCCTCGTCTATATCATCTAGATATGGACTGGTCTTTGGTTCACCAAGATCCTTTCTCATACTCCAAAATCATTCATTTGTGTTTGAGTCCATTTTCTATCCTTACACTCTTCTGCTATTTTCTTTGGTATTTTTGTGTTTGATGGATGAGCACCTTTTTGGTATAAATTGTAGGACATTCTAGGTTGTACAATACCCTAGTTTATTAATGTCATAATTTGTGTTGACAACTGTTCAACTAAATTTTTTTCCTCAGCGGAAACTTTCTCCATCTCTTTTGTAATGTCATCCCAGCTATCCTTGTTTTTCAACTTCTCTAGCAATGGTTTACTTTCATGTTGAAATAAGTTTGCAAAGTTCTTATTAGAAAAAAACATTGTTTGAATGACATTGAGTGGATCATACTTCCAGTACCACTCTAAATCAAATTGAAAAATTTCTAAAAAAAAAATTGCCACTTTGAATGCCTTTCTCTCAAATGTTAACCCTCCAATTGAGAAAGGTAAGGAAGGGAATATGCTCTTCTTCGACTAGATAGTGAAGAGTCCATCTGTGCTCTCAAATTGTAGTACATATTCTACTACAAACACCCTGTCTGTCACATGCATTGGAAGTTTGTGGGGTTGTAGTTATGATTCGTAAAACCTTAACACAGTGTATTCTTCCATTAAGTACCAGTCAGCCAATTGAATTGTGCTTCCAAGTTGGATGCAATCCCTACATGAAGAGACAATCTGGGCATTGGAGTGCTTGTTATTTTTTTGTAAAATGGTGCCAAAAAGAAATCTACAAAATTATTGTAATTCCTTCTATTATCATACATCCTTATATGAGGTGTCTAGTTATATATTGGAGTACCTATCGGTCCTGTCCCCATCTTAATTTCAAGCTTGTTGTCATTTCTCATTAATATTGCAGCATGCTTGGCTAGCAGGAGATAACACAAGTAGGTTGTGAACCTAAATGTCTTAGAATTTCCTATTTTAATCAATGCTAATTGTTCTTGAATCGATTGAACCACGTGTCCAACAAAATTATATCTTACTGGTTCATTGACACAATGGATATCCCAAATCAATTGAAGAATGCTGACACCCACTTCCCTATTGTTTTCCATTCCTAAGCAAAATGCTAGTGAGGATATAGTATCCTAAACCCATGGCACAAAAATGTTAAAATCATAAGGAGGCTTATGGTTCTCACCCAATGAAGCCTTTTCCTCTACAACTATTAGACCCTTTATAAATGAATATTTTGTGTTTGGTACGACTGCCTGATATTTGTCTGCTAGCAATCCGAGGTCAATATGGACATTACAGTTTTGTTGGTCAAACCCTAGGTCTAGCAAACTGACAAATTCTTCCTGAGTTATTGATAAAATTTCTTCTTGATTATTTTTATTCACAATTTATTTTCTTTCTTCATCATAATTTTCTGCACAAATCAAGACAATTTTTGGGCAAGGGAAAACTTTGGGTAACAACATGCAACCCAAACCTACATCCCATGAAGTAAATTTATTCATATTTGCACCTATCGCTAGATTAAATTTTATAAAGTCAGACCTCTTTGGCCCAGTTTCCTTACTACACAATGTATGTTTAATTGATATAACTCTCCTTTGACCATTGATATCAGGATCATAAACATCATGATACTCATCAGTGAAACCAAGGATTTCTACTAGTTTTCTGCAGTCTATTAAAGTTTTCCCATATTCTTGCCCTTGGCCTTGAGTTTTTGCTTTCCCCATTGTTCTTCAGAGAAAAAAAATAGAATCACAGATATTTACTAACAAAATCACAGATAATAACTAACTAATTAAGAAAAAGCCAATTTAAGAAAACCCTAACTGTACATGCAAGAATTAAAATTTCAAAATCAAGTTAAACATAATTTTTGATATTACAAAATCAGGATGCATCAGGCTAGATTTCTTACCCGAAATTATATTTTGAAATCTGGATAGATAGAAGTTAGAATGGCTAAGGCTCTCACAAATTACAGTCTCAAAATCTTCGGCTACAGTTTAACAAATTAACAGTTATTTTTAGCTATGCTGCTACGAGCCTATGAGTCGATAGGTTATTAAAAAGGAAATGGTAAAAACCTTTCGTTAAAACTTAAATGTAACAAATTAAATGAATATTAAATTTCTTATGTGTCACTTTTTTGAAAAGATTTAAATGAATATTAAATTGAAAACATATACAAATTTAATGTTAATTACACGTGTCACATTTCCAGAGTGATTTTTCAGAAAAGATCTTTCAAACCCATAGTACCTCAGAAATACAACTTCAACCGTTCATCGTAATCCAATGATTGTTATGATTATAAAATATTACTAATTTAATACACACTAATGAATATAATCATTAACTATATTGAAATTCACTTTGAATTTATGCATTCAAGAATGCCTTATCCATAAAATTTTAACTAGTAACCAGTCACCATTAAATGATAAAGTTTGGAAACATTAAATTATTACATGAAACAAAAGTGCAACGCAAATATTTTATATTATACTATGCAAAATTTCAATACAACTTTACAATTCAATGATGCCCATAGGCCATATCTATTAATGATTCTTATAATAAAAACAAAATAGAAAAGCACTTCAAATTTCTTAAAACATTTTCATATATATTTTTTAAACATACGTTATTACAATTTACATCATTGCAAAAATTGTGGTAAGCTGCTACCACCAGAGGGAGACACAGTAGAGACTAGGTAGACTCAAGAGTCAGGGACAGGGACATCGACAAAGACATAGTCAGGGACTATCCAACTAAGGCTCCCTTCCTTTTGTGTGGAACTTTGAAGAGAGTATAATCTTATAGAATTCTTTTAACCATCGATAGTCCTCGGTATCCTCCAGGTTGTGCCACTTCCAGAGGAAATCCCTCCTAATCTGTGCCCACTTTTGATGATGCGTGAGCTTCTCAACATCAAGGTTCAGTAGAAATGGTTACCTTGGCACATTTTCTCCTAGTTTTAGAATCCTCGGCAAAACATTTGCCCAAGGAATTCCAAACCCAATTTATGCAAATACAAAAACATTCACATCGTCGCCGAGGTACTCTTCTCTAAAAAATTTCCTTAGAACAATGAGAATTTCCACCTTTTCCTCACCCAGGTCCAACATAGATGCCATGAACCAAGATGAAATGTCAGTGTTAACTCTATACCTATTTTCATTCTCCATAAATTCATGTCCCAACACCATCCTTATAGCCTCCTTGGTGAAGGCTCCCAACTCCGTAGCAATAGACGCCAGGATTGGGTCTGCGACCAGGCCCAAAAAGGCCTTGTGATCCTCCAAGGTAGTGCATCTTAAACGAATTGGAGTTTCCATTGAAAATCAAACTGATTAGTATTCTAATTTTTGACAAAAAACAAAGAGAACCTAGCAGTCGTAGACTATTTTCCCAAATCTACTTTCACAATCATAATTTAACGAGTGTATATCATCTATTTATAAGCCCTGATTGAAACTTTTTCTCTGCCCTAAAGATCTAATTAATTTGTAAGTAAAATGGTAATTGTCCTTCAACAATCTCCAAATCTTTCATATTTAATGCAACAGTGGGTGAAATTAGAAACAACACTTATGATAAGACATTTGCTATCTTTGGAATAACAAAGCCTAAAGGCCGAACGTCACGCAGGTGGACATAATGATAACAATTCTTATTTATAAAAAAACTTGAAATGTGTGCCCACTCCGCACAAACAATATGAAATGTACGTTAGCTACGAAATGGCAGTAGGAAATGAAGCTTTACCATTGATGTAAGATCATTGAATGGTCATAAAACAATGTCCTTAAATGACATGATGTTTTCATTTAAGTCTTAACTTTAAGGCATTATTGTATCGAGGTAAATTGGTAATGAATAGATAATGATGTCACTGTTCACACATATCTGTCATTGAAAATTGAAAGGCTCCATCTAAGTAGCAATTAATTGACATTACTTTAATTGATGTCATATCTAATCATTGCCATTAATTAAAATTTATATCTAATATTACCAAAAATGGCTATGGAGCAGAAAAATATGTGTGATATGAAAATTTGATAGGATTTATTAATTAAATTTAAAACTATATGACAGTTGTTCATAATTTTTAAATTAGTTAATAAAACTTGTCACAACTTACAGACTCACACATTCGTTGGATTACAACATATCAACGGCCAAAGATGAATTTCAGGCCTATTTATGGTCTTCATAATCTTTACAGAAAACTCTCTACAGAATCATGACACATGGTATGATTGATCGCATACTTATTGGTACGATCAATTATACCACGTGTCATGATTCCGCTGAGAGTTTTCTATAAACATTATGAAGACCAACAATAGGTCTGAAATTCACCTTTGGCCATTGATATTTTGTAATCCAATGGATGTGTGATTCTGTGATGTCATAGTGGTGGGACCCGATGCAACTTCAACATCAAATCAAAACCATTGGATTAAGAGAGATGAACGGTGGAAGGTGCATTTCAGAGGAAATATGGTGACATAACTCCTTTACTGAAAAATCTACCTGAAAACATCACACGTGTCATTCTTTGAGAATGAAAACTTAGGAGAATGAAACTTTAATAGTTATTTCCAATTATTAAATCGCCATACCAACTATACAACTATTGTCTTAAATCGCCAAGTTTATATGTATTTTTGAAATATATTCACCATGACAAATAATTAATTACAATATTTGGAAAGTTATTTCACCATAATTTATCAGTAAAATTTTCCAGCTTCACCAAATAAATTAATAATTTTCCTATTAAAATCATTTGTTGTCGCCATATTTTTATAAAAATGGTATACTTTATTAAAAAATTCTTCATCAATATTAAAAAATTTCCCTCCAAAAATAATGTGATTCGCCACAATTTTATTCTTTTCGGGAGGGGGGGGTTTCTTAAAGTTATCCCTATTTGTGACTAAGTTAGAACTATTAGATTGAAGGCTTTGGTTCTCACAAGCTAGATATCTTATGTCTACTTTTTCTTAGATTCTTATTAAAGCTCCTGGCAGCTTTGTACTGACCTTCGTTTGATCAAGTTCAGAGTCAGTATTATCAATTTTTGGAGGACAACCAAGTTGAGAATTGGTATCTTTAAGATCTTTTCTTATTGACCTTTGTTCAATCAAGTTCAAAGTCATTTCTATCAATTTATTTCAATCAAGTGCAAGAGAGATCTCATCAAACATTTCGTTCGATCAAGTGTGAAATTCTCAAACTTTTTGAAGTCAACATAAAAAGCTTTCTTTGAATCAATGCGTTGCTCGCACATCTATTCAAAGAGGGGCAAATGTAACCACCCTAATTTTTGTTTCTCTGACCATAGACCCTATTTTCCCTAAATGTGATCATACCCCTAATTATGTCAAGACAATTCTTCAATTTATTGGCATAATTCACTAAATCAAATTTAATCTCCTAAGTGGTTTTAATCACTAAATCAAATTAATTACCTTAGCCAATTAAATCAATTAAATCAAAAAAATTAAATTAAATAATAATAATTCAATTCAATTGAAAGAATTCTAAACATGGCTAAAGTAATTAATAAAAGGGAATTAAATAAATCCCCAAATTACATTTCCATTTACAGAAAGGAAAGTCAGCTCCCTAACCAATGGGAGTGAAATCACTTTGATCACCTCACATGGATCACCAAAGATTCAATCTCCACCTCTCTTCCTCTTTCAATCCTAACCTCTCATTCACCTAATTCTTATATAAATAGAATGAAATTTAAGCTCAATGGGCCCCTAATTTTAGAAGTAAACTTATGCTGCTAGTATTCTTAAGATTCTTTATGCATTTTAGAGAAAATTTTAATTGCATTGTTATAATATTCCATTTGAAAGGTAAAATGAACCCTTTCTTGAGAATTTAGGCTATTTTATTTCAAATCTTTCATTCTAAGTTGAATATGTCATTGATTAATGCATAATCTGAGGGAAATTATAGCATTCTTCATACTCCTTTTAGATAGGAAGCAATAAGTCAGTTTTAGTGTTTGATCTTATGGCTTATTCTATGTTTTGCACTAATATAATGACCTATTGAAGTGTTGTGTTGCAGCTTGCAAGAACCACAAAATACACACACAACAGATATATGTCCATATCTACCATGTGTTGTGCAATTTACCCAAGTTTTGTAATCCCAAACATATGTATTACCGACTCTTCTCGGTTGATATGCACTTTCTTGTTCTTTAGGTTTCCAGACTTGCTTTATCTTTTTCCTGCATTCATGAAATGTGTGGCCATGAATGTTTCAAGTAGGACAATGTTTTTCCATGTAAGATTTATTATTTTGTTTGTTCAGCATAGATCTACATTCATGTTCTTTGTGTCCATGCTTGTTACAGTTATAACATTTACCTATGAATGTAGAAGTAGCTTTAGGAATACCTTTTGCTTTGGTCTTGCAAACATTTGATGTGTGGCCTGGTTTTCCACAGTGATTGCACGAACACTTATTTGGTATTGAATTTGTGTAGACATTCCTTTGATCAACTCGGTTTGATGATTCTCCATGCTTGGTATACCCTAAACTAGTATTGTTGTTGAGTCTTCTTTGTCCATTCAAAAATTCATCCATTCTTTTTGTGTTGTCTTCATCATTCTTGATCATATCATTATGTTGTTGAATCTTCACTTCGTGCTTCAGTTTCTCATTTCTTCTTTTATTTCACCAATAACTTCCAATTTTTCAGCAAGTTCCATGTTCACTCAGTTGGCCTTATGACTCACAAGAACTATTTGATTGGTGATCTCATAGTGATTTTCGGTACGTCTCTATATCTTAGATTCTTTCTCTTGCAACTTTTCAGTAATATTTCTCCTGTAATCAATAGCCAAAGTTCTTTATTGTTTAGCTTGTCTTGCATTGTTCATATCATCAATCATTCTTACCATTTGTGTCTCTTGATTGATCTATAGTACTTTCAATTGTTCAGTCAGATGTTAATTGATTTCATTTAGATCTGCAACGGTTCCTTCAGATGTGTCAGATATACTGTCAGATCTAGATCTAGATGAATCAAATAGGTTAGGTATCTCTTCTTCATAATAGTCAGTTTCATTGTAGCGAGATGCCATGACTTTTCTTTCAGCCCATAACCCTTTCAGTTTGTTTCTTGCCTCTTTGTATTGCTCAAAGAAAATATGTATTTGCAACTTCTGATTCTCAATATTTTTATCAAGCTTATACTTGTAAGACCAAAAAAAGGCATGAGAAGCATATCTAGGTAACAAAAAACCCTAAACAATATGCTAACCTATCTAATCTAACATTAGAGCCATTGAAATAGGAATTCACAAATGTAATACAAGAAAAACACAAGAAATCCCTTCAAATGATGCTCAAATGTCCTCCTTTCTTTCCCATGGAGTAGATTATGTTTCTCTATGTCAATAACATAATTGCACAAAGAACTTGAAAGCACAAGTTGATAATCAGAATAATAGGAGATAGTGGTTCAAACTTGAAAGAGAGGAAAGCATCTCAATTTATAGAAGATGAGAAGAAATTAGGTGAATTAGAGTGTATAAATGCACAGTGGAGGGAAAAGAAGGTAGGATTCTTGGAAGCACAATTAGGGGAGAATCGAATGAAGAAATGTTGAAGATATATGGGAGATATAATGAAGCACCTTAATAGGGATATGAATCTCAATAAGGGATATGACAATTAGGTGGGATTAGGAGTCATTAAATCAATTAATAACTCAATATTCCTCACAAAATTAATAAATAGTATTTATGAAATTAAAAAATCCCATAAATTAGAATTAGCCAATTAATTAATTATAAATTAATTAATTGTTGAGAATTAGGAAAACAGGAATAAATAAAGTCAATTTATTTATTCAATTAGGAAATAGGGATAAACTATAGGTTATTCATCCCAAGAGGATAAATTAGTGAATTATTGATCAAATTGAAGGCATTAATACACAATTGGTTTGATTTTGATAATATTGATAAGGATTAGGATCGATTCTGATGATTTTGGAGTAGTTTAGGAAATCATGAGGCATCGATGAACTTTAACAATGCGCTTGCGATAATGATTGGAAATTATATTATGGCATCAATGAACTTGGATGACACCAGCGGATAAATAAAGATATGGAGACATCGATGAACTTGGACAATGCTCCTAAAATTTGAAAATGATAGTGAGGCATTGATGAACTTTGACAATGCTCTCGAAATGATGATTGATAATGATAAGGCATTGATGAACTTGGACAATGCCAGAGGATTGATTGAAAGAGATTGATAAGAAATTGAAATGAGTTTGGAATGATCTTGGATTGATTTAGGAAGATGATCAATTTGGCCAAAATGAGAGAAATGTTAGTAATTGATGACATGGAAGAATGACACAATATTAGTGAATGATAAAGATCAAACACACAATATATAAGACATGTTAAAAGGGGGCACAAGCATTGAACCATTTTTAGGTGTCTACATTTTTCCCCTCTTTGATACAATGCAATTATGAGCATTGTGTCAAAGAATTATTAAGAATAATGCCCTAGTGGATTGACAGAAATGGAGGTAGGATGTCCCCTCGAAAAATTGGGCAGAAATTGACACGAGGAAAATTTTTCAAAAAGAAAGATGATTGCTAGGATTGGCAGAAGAAATATTAGGAGGAAGCAGAAATTAGACAAAGAAATTTTAGTGAGATAGAAATATTTTGGCTTTTACAAGTGCAATTATGTCATAAGAGCTTATTTTGATATTGCAAGATCGGATGCAATGCGTCATGGCATAAAAGCCAGAGTGAGATAGTCATCCTTTTGCATAAACAAACACGGTGCAGACAGAGGATGATCTTCTCCATCCCAAAGCATATAGCAGACATGCCCCATAATTTCATGAGATCATCAAATAGGCAGAAGACAAAGCAAAACCTGGTGATGAACCATTCTGGCTACTCTCATAAGTTTAGATAATATCTTCGAGTAGCATAGGAACATGATCAAAAAAGAAAATCAATAAAAGATAAAACACTCACTGAAACAATGTGAGCCAACACCCATTCTGATATTTTGTTACTTGCATTAAATGTTCTTTGATTGATAGCTTAGTTTGGAAACTGACTGATTGGATGATTTAGTTGATGGACTAGACAGATTGATTGGTTGATAGTTGAGATCAAAAGCTCGAACAAGTCCAAATAGATTGAATGTTGAGTCACAATGATTCAGATTGCGTTTGTGAGAACATGATTTCGTTAAGCACAGAATGATGAATCTGCCATAGATGTCTGCAAATATGATAATTGTTACGCAAAAGAAAGACAAATATGATAATTGCAGATTTTTGAAGAACCTTTGCAATTTTTAGGATTTTTGAGATATTTGAATTTTTTTGTGATGATCTTTTTTTTTCAGGACTTTGCATGATTTTTAGGATTTTTTTCAACATCATATTTGATTTTTAGGGCCTTTTTTTCAAGATCATATTTGATTTTAGAATTTTTTTCAGGACATTATGCAAATTTTTAGCATTTTGAGCTTCTTATTTGGATTTTTAGGAATTTTTGAAATTGCCCCTAGTGTCTAGCAAGGCAGGGACAATGTCAAAGGGGAAATGGACTGGTAGATGGATGAAGGCCAAGGGTCATTGCATTGGATCTGGTTAGGTGCCAAGGACTATCCAAGAAATAGGATAACAATTTTTTTCACCAAGCTGGCGGACTGGTTAAGAAAAGGATAGGGTAGTGAAATGGTGCATTGAATGGCATGTGGGGAATGGACATGTCAAAAGGTGTCTTTGAAAACATGTTTTGCATTTAACGTCCTTATTTTTATCAAGAACAAGATAGGGATTTGGATAGGGAAAATGTTAGGATATGAAAAGGATAATGACAAGATGTGGGTAAGATAAGCAAGATCAATAAGGGATACGGGATATATGGGTTTTGATAGGATAAAGGATATGAGGGACATAGGAATAATGGAGGATAATGACAAGAGTAATGGAGGATAACACAAATGAAATCTGCCCCCAAGTATAGACTGCAAGAAGTTTGTAGAATTACATATGATGCCTTTTTTCCAAGTTTTCATCATGGTACTTGCCCAAAGTGCATGTTTTCTAGGTTTTCACTATTGGAAGAAATTATTTCTCTTGACTCTCTTTTTGTGTTTCCAAGATGCCTGTTTGCCAGGTTTTCATCAAGGCAACTTTTTTCTTTTTCATTTTTATTTTTATTTTTATTTTTTGACATTTTTTGGAAGAAACTGGACACATGACATGGATGGAGGACTCAAGCGCCTTAATATTTGAAATGGTTCTCTTTAAGGACATGGAAAAATATACCATGACTATGATAGTATGCTCAAAGATGTTGGTAAGGTAATGACAAAGGGATATGAAGTGGGTGATTGGATAAGGATGGGACAAGCTTTATGCAATGCATTGGATAGGTTGGATGAAAGGTTGGAAAATAGGTGTTGGATGATGGAGGGAGTGAAATAAGGATGGATGTTGAATGGATAGATATGGGTGCAAGAAAAACATTGGAACACACCTTGAGTGGTGATGGAGTGATGGAGGCAAAAGAGATTTTGGAGTTTTAAAGATTAATGAAGGAAAGGATATGATTTGGGGACACAAGGACCCAAAATAGATTTGGAAGATGGAAGCCATTTAGTTGGATGGATAGAAATTTTGGATGCCAATTTGGATTTTTTTTAGGACTTTATGCATCAAGGAGCTTCTTGGGAATCCACGTGCTTTTTTATTTTTCATTATTTTGTGGGTCCTTAGAATGCATTTATTGCATAACACATTTAGGAGCACATATGGATTTTGACTTTATTTTTTCTCAATGGGCCTTTGTGGCCTTTTGGAATTTTCTTTTAGGATCACATTTTTCTTTTTCTGTAAATGTTGATTATACTGGACATGTTGTTCCTAGATAGCATGTGCATTGCTTGAGGTATAGACTTGATGTTTGGCATCCAAATTGATTGGAAAGGGAATAGAATTCATGGATGGGTAGGAATTGTATGGAGGAATTTAGGATGGATGGAAGGTTCTCCAAGATGTGTGACTTTGTTGACTTATATGTGGGAAAGGGAAAGGGGATTGTGAGCTAGTGGAGGGAGGAATATATGGACCTAAGATGGATGGAAGGGTTGAAGGGGGAGGTATTATATGTCTAGATTTGGATTTTTAAGGGATACCAATGCCTTGAGATGTAGATTTATTATTAAGGCCATGGCCATTTGAATTTTGTTTGACACGTAAGGGTTTCAATATACTTTTTCCATGGAGGTCTAACCCTTTGACTTGATAATGCTTTCTTTGAATAGTAGGATACTTGCTACAAGACGTGAGTCCATTATTATAAGGTGTGAATGATATAGAAGGACTTATAGGACCATGAGGTGTACTAAACTCAATAGAACTAGGGGAACCCATTTGAATTGTAAGGGGTCATGAACAACTTGCATAGAGATGCTTGGATCACAAGGGGGATTCGAAGGATTAGGACAAGGAGAAGAATGGATGGATGGATCTTGAGGAGGATCTAGAGGAATAATGGGATCTTTTGGGGGATCCAAAGGGATGATGGGATCTTGTGGAGGACATGAAGGTGAAGGGACACCTTGATCTTGATTTTGAAAGGGATATTGGGAAGACATGGAAGGGAGATCATTATCTTAATTAGGAAGTGGAAAGACAATGGGACTTGGGAGGGAACTTTTCTCTTGGAATGGAAGGTCAAAAGTTGGAGGGGATTGGTCATCATTGGGATCTTGATCTTGATATTTTTTGAGACATGTTTCTTTGTATTTTTTATCATCCTCTTGACATGGGATATGGATTTGGACATGTAAGGGGGATTGTTGAAAGGGGTCAACCTTTTGATATGAGGAAGATGAAATTTAGATAGGAATCTCATGAATGGGCTTGATTGAAATTTGAGGACATGGAGGAATTGGTTCAAAGGAACTTGGGCTATGCATGGGGATAACTTGGATTTATTTCATGGATAGCCATTAGAAAGTTGCATTGTTGGAAGAATCACTTGATGGGGATGTAGGAAATTTCTCTTGGGAGGAATGTGGGGATGAAGGGGTGGAAGGAAACATGGATTTTTCTTGAAGGTTAATGTCTTGAGGGGAAATAGGTATGTCATCCATGTGATTGTTTTGGGGTGAGCCATTTCTAGACGTGGGTAAATTATTTGTTTGATCCAATTTTTGAAACAAATTATTTTAAAATTTGGATTTGAACTTGCGCTACTTGATGGGTCCTATTTTTCATACCTCATCATTATTTACATGTTGGAAAGAATTTTTGGATTGAACATGTTCGACAAAAGGTTTCTTATTTATTATGCTTGGTTGATGTTCAAAAGATATCACATATGAATTTTTCTTTGTTTGATAAGACATTAGTGGTGAATTGGAAGACACAAAAGGTTCCTCAAGCAATGTTATTGTTTATGATATTGGTATTGATTGTCTTGTTTGCATGATTGGCACAAGAGGTTGTTAAATTGTTCAAAGATCACTTGGTTGCATTGGAATGAAGATTGGTTCATAATTTGGTGGTGGCCCCATTTGAATTATGCCATAGTTAGGTTCAAAGGTTTGATTTGGAGCTTGGTTGAATGATTTATTTGAAATTTGAGCACATGGAGACTGATTTGAAACTTGATTGAATTGAGAATGATCTGGAACTTGGTTGAAAAAATTTGGCTTTTGCACATGATTTTTTTGGGCTTTGTTAAATTTTTCATTTGCCTCATTGAGTTGTAAAATGAGTTTTGGTATCTTTGATTTCTCAATGAGAGATTGTGCGTCAATTTTGCCAAAAGATTCACTTGGACATCCAAGGAGTTTGGCCATCTCCTTTCTACTCTTTATCATATTTTCTACACTCTCTTCCAAGATTTTATTTTCTTTATCTAATTTTTCTTGCAAATTTTGAATCATGTTTGCATGGACTTGATGCAATTGATTGTTTGGTTGTGTTGATGTCATTTTCCTTGGCTCAAAATATTTTTGTTGAAAAGGTATATCTTGTCTTTGATCAAAAGGTAATTGTGATTTTCCTTGCAATGGAAACATGAGTTGATAAATTTCTTGTTTCCTTTTGGATGCTTGGAACCCAGTGAAGATTGACATGATGACTATATGCAAATGCAAGATTTTTTTGGATTTTTGGAAATGCAATTTTTGAAATGCAAGGAGCTTATGCAAAATCAAATCTAAGGCTTATGCAACTATGTTTTTGGTTTTTTGGACTTTGACTAGAAATCGTTGGAAATGAGACAAACCTAAGAGCATAACCTTATGAGGTTGAATATAAATCATGACCTAAAAAAGGGGATTGAGGGACAAGGGACAAGTTTGATAAAAGGGATTAGGTCAAATCCATAATGACAAAGGTGGAATGTGACCAATTGATAAAGGTGGGGGGTTTGAAATTTTTGGGACAAAGGGGACCAAGTCAAGA
>MU228313.1:124787-159693 GCA_018584345.1 Thuja plicata
GTAAGGGAATTTTTGAAATGCAAATGTAAGGAGATTGGGATATGAATATGCAAGATGAAGACTATCAAGCATGCCAAGAGGTTCCAAGTGAAAAGTTTAAGGTTCCACATGTTTACTCAAAGACAAGGTGTTTTTGACCATTTGATTGTTTTTGAAGCTGATTTGGAAAAAGTGTTCTTAAGAAGAGTGTTTTTAAGGTTTTTTCATTTTTATTAAAGTTTGAAACACTCACACAAGACACATCATTGAGAATGACTATAGTAAAAAGGAATAAACACACCACATCCTAAGAATAGCAAGGACAATATCTGTTGAATCCCCACTTGAACCAAAGTTAAGCCACACTTACTAATATCGGACAACTTAGAAGCTTGGAGGCACGGGATCCTCCTTAAAATGCACTCACTTCTTAGGCACTCCAAGCTTCAAATCCCAAGGGCAATCACTTCCCAATGGACTGTTGTCTCAACTAATAGCCACAAAAGTGTGGTGCATATTAGTTGGTCTCTGACCTTCCGCGCCAATAGATAGAGGGTTTTTTGGATACTAAAACAAATATTATAGTGAGGGCATCCGTTTAGGTGGCTATGCATGCGATAGATTAGCTCCATTAAGGAGGTCTCCCAGCCTATAGAAGTTGCATTCTGTAGGTTTTTATGCACCATGAAGGTACTGAGGGAGATCTTTTGTTGGCATAGAGAAATCGACACCTATTCATTGTGAGATTAATCACAATGACATTTTTTATATACCAGTTTGGAAGAGCTTGGCTTTAGCTTGTTACTAGTTGGAAAATCCACTCTCACTGGCTCTATTAAAGCACTTGGGAGGTAGCCACACTAAACGATTTGCATGGATTTATCTTTCACCCAAGATCTGTGAAGGCGAGGGGAGAGGATACATCCATACAATTCCTAGGGATTACAAAAACTAGAAGATACTTCAGACACATAAATGAAATGATTCTTTTTAAGCACCAAGCTAAAGTGTTTTCTAACTACTGAAAGAAAACATGAAAGTTTCACAAGACACACAAGGTCTTTGAAAAACTTCCTACATCAAAATAATTATTATTTTTATGATTCATTCTTCATCCCACAATTGCCAAAATGCTACACAAATCATCAGTAACACAGAAATCTAATATACTAAGTGCAGAAATAGATTAGGAATGGAGAAAATGAGAAACTTGCATTGAAAACATCAATTTTACCACCTGCGCAGGAACATGCTACCACCTATGTAGAACCAGGGTACCACCTATGTAGAACCAGGCTACCAATTGTGCAGCTTGTGACCACCTATGTAGGACCTACAACCAAGTGCGCAACAACTTATTAGAAGCCTAAAAAGTGGTGAAAACTTGCAAAATCAGAGGTCTTTTCCACATATAAGCATATAAGAATATAAGAAGCACAACTAGGGTTCATTCCTTATGCCATTTATGATTGATTTGAAGAGATTGAAATCAATTTGAAACCCTAATTAGTCTTTGTGTGCATTCAAATGATTTGGGAACATTTTAAACAAGAAATCTACATTTGATCCTAAACTAGTTCAAAGTTCATTTTATCTTCCCAAATCAAATGTGCATGTTCATTTTGGAGTCCTTAACAACTTAAAAAACTTGATTTTAGATAATGTACTCCATTTGAACCCCTATTTAGGATAGATTGTGACTTTGATTGAAATAGGAAAAACCTTGATTGCATGTAACCCTAAACTAGGTGAAGTTCATTTTAAGAGCCCAAATCATATGTGAGAGTTCATTTTAGGCTTGAAAAGTGAAATCTGAGGTTCATTAACCAAGTTAGGGTTCATTTTCATTGTTTAGGATCCATTTTAGCCTTATAATAGATGAAAATCAGAAGAGAAAGCATAAAATATAGAAATTACTTCCTAAACTTGCAGATACTCATCCTAAACCCTAAACATGGGTCCTATTTAACTAACTATGTAGCTAAGAAGCCAACTGCATAGATCTGGGCACCAAGTGCATAGGTCTGGGTCCCAAATGGATAGGAAATGCAACCAACTGTGTAGGACCTAACCACCTACGTAGCAAGCGCATGTGGTATGACCACCTGCGTAGGACCTATAACCACCTACACAGATGCTATGACCAAGTGCACAGAACTCTTCTAGAACCTACAAAATGCAAAAAAACACACAAAAATTTAATCAGTTAGGCATTTTTCATGTCAGTTTCACCAAATGTAAGACCAGAAAAAGGCATGAGAAGCATATCTAGGTAACCATGAACCCTAAACAATATGCTAACCTATCTAATCTAACATTAGAGCCATTGAAATAGGAATTCACAAATGTAATGCAAGAAAAACACAAGAACTCCCTTCAAATGAAGCTCAAATGTCCTCCTTTCTTCTCCATAGAAAATATTATGTTTCTCTTTGTCAATAACACAATTGCACAAAGAACTTGAAAGCACAAGTTGATAGTGAGAATACTAGGAGATAGTGGTTCAAACTTGAAAGAGAGGAAAGCATCTCAATTTATAGAAAATGAAAAGCAATTAAGTGAATTAGAGCACATAAATGCACAATGGAGGGAAAATAAGGTAGGATTCTTGGAAGCACGATTAGGGGAGAATAGAATGAATAAATGTTGAAGATATATGGGAGATATCATGAAGAACCTTAATAGGGATATGAATCTCAATTAAGGTATATGACAATTAGGTGGGATTAGGAGTCATTAAATTAATTAATAACTCAATATTCCTCACAAAATTAATAATTAGTATTTATGAAATTAAAAAATTCCATAAATTAGAATTAGCCAATTAATTAATTGTTGAGACTTAGGATAACGGGAATAAATAAAGTCAATTTATTTATTCAATTAGAACATAGAGATAAACTATAGGTTATTCATCCCAAGAGGATAAATTAGTGAATTTTTTATCAAATTGAAGGCATTAATGTGCAATTGGTTTGGTTTTGATAATATTGATAATGATTAGGATCGATTCTGATGATTCTAGAATAGTTTAGGAAATAACGAGGCATCGATGAACTTTGACAATGCACTCGCAATAATGATTAGAAATGATATTATGGAATCAATGAAATTGGATGATGCCAGAGGATAAATAAATATAAGGAGACATCAATGAACTTGGACAATGCTCCTGAAATGTGAAATGATAGCGAGGCGTTGATGAACTTTGACAATGCTCTCGGAATAACGATCGATAATGATAAGGCATTGATGAACTTGGATAATGCTAGAGGATTGATTGAAAGAGATTGATAAGAAATTGATATCATGAGTTTGGAATGATCTTGGATTGATTTAGGAAGATGATCAATTTGTCCAAAATGAGATAAATGTTACTAATTGATGACATGGAAGAATGACACAATATTAGTGAATGATAAAGATCAAACACACAATATAGAAGACATGTTAAAAGGGGGCACAAGCATTGAACCATTTTTAGGTGTCTACATTTTTCCCCTCTTTGATACAATGTGATTATGAGCATTGTGTCAAATAATAATTAAGAATCATGCCCCAGTGGATTGATAGAAATGGGGGCACAATAATTGAACCATTTTTTGGTGTCTACAATACCTTTCCATTGTAATATATTTTCTCTCAAGTGATTAAACTTTTCAAAATAAGAGAACTAGCTCTAATACCAATTGTTGGAATAATGGAAGGGTGTGTACTGAGAGGGGAAGGATGAATCAGTACCCTAATTTTTTTTTACCAATTAAACCTTAGTACTCATTTCTTGCATAACCATCCATTGTAGATTTTCTACTCCATGCATGCAATATCATAACATAAATGTAAATGAATGTAAACAAACATTGAAACATTCATGAAACTCATTTACACATGATAGAAGTATTTGATCACGCAGAAAGCCTTGTGAGAAGGTAAAAACTACAATGGGGATGAAACCCACAAAGCTTCACTATCTGCAGAATGGAAGGTTCTTTTTAGGGCTACAAGTTTTGATCACTTCTGATGATCTTACCCTGTTAGGAGTAACATGTCAGACTTGTTAAGTCTACTTGATTAAGAGATTTTAGCAATATAATGTATGAGTGCACTCGATTAAGAGATTTACAAAAAGGCCGTTAAGACCACCTTGTGAAAGGATTTTAGAGTTTGCTACAATTGTTAGAGAGTAAAAAAATAAGTGACCTGATTTCTACAATCTCAAATTTTTTATTATAGATCCATTAAGTACACAAAATATATATCACCTTAATGTGATGGATAATACCTCTRTTCTGCTYRRTAGCCTTGTATGTAGYTCTTTATAACYGAATTCTCCTTTTTTRTCCTYTTTCATGAAACTCTTTGTCTTATCCATAKATATCCTTGGTGGATACTATCATTATGTMTTGATTGATTATTATATCTATATATACAAAATATTTGACCTAATTAGGTTTCACACTTTTCTTGAAAAACTCTAAGCTCAAAGGTTTACAACTTGACCTTGATCTCCTAGTTTGCATGAATACAATTAGTTAACTAATTACATCCATAGTTAACGCTTTTCTTAATCCACAAAAAATGGTTACCCAGCTAAGAAAAAAGTTGTTTTAAAGATTAAAGTGCTTTAGCTAACATGTAGATGAGATTCACTTTTTTCGGTGAAATATTGTCTCTCGATGTAGACTGGTGCTCGGTGATGTCTTTGTAGAATGGTACTCAATGATGTCTTTGTATACTGGTGCTCGGTTAATATACTGCTATCACTTAGTGTTTAAGACATTTTGGTGATCCCTACACTTGGTGTTCAAAACATTTCAGTGATCACTGCACTCGATAAGTGTTGTCTCTTGGTGAGTGTTGTCGCTCAGTGAACATGACTGACCGACCAAAACTATTTTCTTGTATACTAATGAAAACTTCTGATACTTTATGGATTATCACTGAGATTTTTTTGGTGCATGGAAACATCATTTTGTATGCCTTAGGTATCTTGTAACCTTGAGGAGTGATAAACAAAACCCTTCCTCTAGATCCTTGTTGTGTGAAAGAACCATCAATGTACATCTTCCATGGATATTTTGTTAAGTGTATGATTTTCTCATTTGGAAACTCTATGATCAATGGTGTTGCCTCTTGCAATGGTGAATAAGCCAGTTGATATGCTAGCACTTGTCCTTTAATAGCCTTTATGTCTACATACTCTATATCAAATTCACTAAGTATTAAGACCCATTTTGCTAGCCTCCCTGTCAATGATGTTTTACTTAGGAGGTACTTGAGAGGATCAATCTTTGCAATAAGCTTTACTGTATGTGAAAGCATCTAGTGTCTCAACTTTTGGGATGCCAAAAAAAATACCAGACAAGCCTTTTCAATGATACTATAGTTGACTTCATAAGACACCAATGTCCCACTGATATAATAAATCTCTATTTCCTTCTTGTTATCATCCTCTTGTGCTAGCAATACTCCAAGCTATGTAGTCGTAGCTGAAATATAGAGTAAGAATGACTTTCCATGAATAGGTACCATTGGAATAGGAGGACCGGCTAGATATTCCTTTAATTCTTTGAAGTTATTTTTACAATTTTCATCTCATTTGAAAGTTACTCATATATGTAACAATTTTGTGAATGGTTGCGCTCTATCTTCTAGTTGAGACATGAATCTTCTGATTGACTGAAGTTTTCCTTGGAGAGTCCTCATTTGACCGATGTTACAGGGGGGTGTCACTTACATTATTGCCTTCACTTTTTTTGGATCCACCTCAATTCCTTTAGCTGATACAATAAACCCTAAAATATTCTCGGATTGGACTACGAATGCATATTTCTTTGGATTGAGCCTTAGTTGAAATTGCTCCATTCTATTGAGTATCTTTCTTAAGTCTTCGATGTGATTTTTTTGTATCTTTGAATTGTCTAAGGTATCATCCACATATTCCTCCATGTTCTTATGTATCATGTCGTGGAAGATTATTGTCATAGCTTGTTGATATGTAGCTCTGGCATTCTTTAGCCCAAATGATATTACGTTCCAGCAAACTTTTCCCCATGCGCATGTAAATTTTTTCTTTTCTTGGTATTTAGGGGAAATATTTATTTGGTTATAGCCTAAAAATCCATCTATGAGTGAATAAATTTCATATCCTATCATGAGGTCTATAATCATGTCAATATTCGGTAGTGGGAAGTCATCTTTAGGACAAGATTTTTTTAGATCCCTAAAGTTTATGCAAATTTTGATAGACTTGTCTACTTTATAAACTAGGAATACATTATAAATCCATCTTGCATAAGCAATGACCCTTATGAATCCGTCTTTTAAGAGTTTTTCTAGCTCTGCTTTTACCAATAATGCCACATGTGGGTGCATCTTTCTTAATTTCTATTTGATAGGTTTTATCCCAGGAGCTATAGATAATTGATGCCTTATTAATTCAGGGTCTATTCAAGGCATATCAATATAAGACCATGCAAATTTGATGTTTTTATCTTTAAGGAATTTAGTGAACTATGTATTTTCTTCTTTTGATAAGGATTGCATCAGATGGAAAAAAATTGAGGAACTCTCATCGTTCCCAAATTAACTGGTTGTGTTGGCTCTATTAGTACTGAAGATCTTTCTTGAAAGTGCTCAGGGAGGATATCAATAATCTCATCCTTTGGCACCTCTAAGAGGTTTTCACCATCAAATATGTCTTTTATTTTTACTTTTTTAGAATCTGATACTGCCACAACGTGGTTTTCACCATCAGCTCTTTTTTTCTTTTTACTTTTCAATTTGTGACTATGAAACTTGATATCCTCCTCTATCATATTCACTCTACAAGCATTCATATAACATGAAAAAGTGTAGTCATTGGGAAAGTTCATGATAGGAGTAGTTTCTGAGTCTATCCAATCAATAAGTTTAGGGTTTACCAAGGATAATGATTCAGAGGGTTTTAACGACAACATCACATCAGTGTCAAGACTATTAACTGACCAGACATGTTCTGTTAAGTTAGCTTCTATAGTGTTTAGATCATTATGAATCAAATCATCATTATTAGCATCATTGTTAGTGTTATGCAGACCTAACTCTAGCGAATCATCATTGTAATTTTCTCCTTCTTATCTTATCATATTGGAACTCATATCTTGTATCCTTTGGAATTCTTCTATTCCCATTAAGATGCTAGTGTCTTCATCAATTATTCTAGGCATCACCACCTCATCCAATTCTATGACAACATTTCTGTTATGGGTAGTATTAGAACTCTCTCCCCTTTCCAATAAAGGTGCAAATTTATGGACTACATCTATCTCAATATCCATGGTAGCATTAGACATGTGATCCCATTCATAATAATGTGAGTCTGAGATATTGTCATCAGATTGATTTAGGATTTTAGCAATAGTTATCTAGTGTACCCTATTCGTCATTTATGAATCAAAATGTGGTAGATCCAGGACTTGTGAAACTATCACGAATTGCCCCTAGTTAGGATGTACATATACTTGCTGAACTTCTATAGAATCTTCTTCTTCCTCTACTTTTTGGACATTGCTTTGTGACAACAAAGGAACATGATGCTCTAGTTTTTCTCCAAAAGTAGGAACATATCATTCTCCTTGGTATTCTGGATTTCAGTACCAATATGCAGTAATATTTCATATGTCCAAGGTACAAGTTTAGTTTCTTCTTCTTCATCATCACTTCCTTGATCAAAGATTGGACCATCTCTTAAGGTGGGGTGTTCTAATTTGTTATTGAAACCCAACCCTATTTTTTATTTAGTGTCTTTGAATTCCATATGGATAGGTTCAATGAGTCCCTTGCCTTTATCTCCTAAAGGTCCCTTCCCTTTGTATCCCATTTTTTTGAGAAGGTAATACCCTTTTCCATATTTTTATGAGGATATCTCAACATGTTTCATTTTATTCTCTCTTTTCCTCTTTATAGAGCCAAGTCAAGACTTCTTTATCTTTATTTTCTTCCTCTTCAGAAGTTGAGGCCCTAACCATGCCATTTGGTTCATGAATGCCTTTTCCTTTTGATGCAGAAGGTGTGAAATAGGGCGAGGGTTTCCCATATGATCTCGGAGATACATGAATATTAGAAAAGGATGGTTTTGTATCTAATTTGTATTCCCGCATGCTAGTTTCTTAAAGTTTTAATTTATTTATAAAGCTTCTCATGACCATGTCTTTAGAGGTTTTAGCTAGGAACTCTTTTGGAACTTCCTTATTGTGAGGAACCATACTATCTTCCTTGATGTTGTTGCGAGTGTAGCTTGAATCTACAGGAATTGTTACTTCCACCCCATTGTGTGGGAATTTGATACACGGGTGGTAAGTAGATGGCACTACTTATATTTCTTGTATC
Source organism: Thuja plicata (assembly GCA_018584345.1). NCBI lineage: Eukaryota > Viridiplantae > Streptophyta > Pinopsida > Cupressales > Cupressaceae > Thuja > Thuja plicata. The sequence goes on from MU228313.1 coordinate 133,137, forward strand.
CAAGGTCTCCCTAGTAGTATGTTATAGGCCAATGGTAGATCATGAACTTGACAAATCACATTTCATTCTATTGGTCCATTTCTTATGGGTAAAAGAACTAGTCCTTGGATGAAATTTCCTCTTCATCATAAGCCTTGATGGTTATCTTACTCCTTGAATCAATTGTGTGCTCTAAAAGACCCAATGCTTTGACCAAATTTAGAGTACATATATTAAACACCATGCCTCCATATATCAATACATGTTTTACATAGTGTTTATGGATCAAAACCTCAATGTGAAGGGGTTGATTATGGGGATGAGTCAAAGATTTATCATCCTCTTCTAAAAAAGAAAGATAATGTGGAGCCAATATGTGATTGACCATTTCCTGGAACTTGTCTACATCTATCTCTTTTGGAACATTGGTAGAATGTAGGGCTTGTTCAAGAACTTCCCTATGCACTGAAGAGATTTTCAATAACTCAAATATAGAAATTTGAGCCAAGGATCTTTGTAGTTGATCCACCAAGTTGTAGTTAGCAGAAGGTGTAGGAACCATTTGTCTTGATGTTGCTGGTTTAGGAATCATAAAAATGGGTGGTTTAGATGATATTGCTTGTTTGGACGAGGAATTAACCCCTTTAATCATGATTTGTTCTTGGCTTCATGTTACCGCATTTGAATGTGTTGACTTGTCCTTGAAATCTTTGATAGTGATCACATTGATTGATTTGTTCTTTATATCCAACATATTATTCACATTATCATTATGAGAATAGGTGTAATTTACTTTATTTCCTTTTTCTTTAGAGGCTTCTCAATTTTCATAGTTGGGAAATGGTTTATTATATGTCATGTGATCTTCATTAGATGTATGTCCTTCCACTTTGGTCTTTCCTTCATCAATGAGATCTTGTATAATGTGCTCAAGAGTTTAACACAATCATTGGTCTTGTGTCCTTTATTCTTATGGAAATCACAATAGGCTTTATCGTTCCACCATCTTGGTTTTACTTTTGGTTCCCATGGTTTTGACTTCAATAAAGTGATGATTTTGTTTTCCAAAAGAGCCTTCAAAATTGTCTCAAGAGGTTCTCCCAATGGAGTAAATATCCGCTATGGTCTAGACATCCACGGCTTATTCTTGTTGGTATCTGTGTTTGCTTGTAGTATTTTTTTTGTTACCTTAGCTTCTTTTCTTTCTTGTAGGTTGTTTGTAAGATTAAACATGGTTGGTTAAGCGTTCACATTCGAGGCTTCCACCACTCCATCATTTACAAAAAATTTGTTCTTGTTCCACCATTTAGGTTTGTTGTTATAGTTATTAGAGGATTTATTGTCACTTAGGAGCATGATTTCCCCTTTCTTGACCATAAATTATTCAACACAAATGGTGTTCTTTATCATTCTATCAAAATTGGGAGAATCTTGCATTTGTAAAGCATAATTCATTTCAAATACTAATTTTTTTATAAAGATCTCCATCTTTTCAGATTCAGGTATTTGTCTTGAGGACCTTTTATATATCTTTCTCCACCAATGTAAAAAGTGTGTGAAGGATTCACTCATTCATTGTTTGGTATTGCAAAGATCCATTATGTTAACATTGTGTTGTATGTTATAGGAGCAATGTTGGACAAATCTTTGAATTAACTCCTCAAATGTTTGCACACTAGATGTTAGTTTAGAGAACCATTCCATAGCATTTCCACCTAGACTTCCTAGAAATAGTCTCATCAAGTACGTTGGTTCCAGCATGTATTCTATTCTTAGAGCACAAAATTCTCTCACATGGTCATGTGGATCCGTTTCTCCCATGTCTTTTTCATATTTGGGTTGTGCCATGTTAGGTGGGAATGGAACCATGTTTATGCTTTTGTCAAAATAAAATGGACATATGTGCTCGAAGGAGTATTTCTTCATTGGTTTAGTCTTCTCTTTCTTAAGTTTTGTAATTTCTATTTGGATTTGATATAGTTTTTTTGAGAGAATGTGTTGATGGGACTTTGTGACCAGCTCCGCCAACAGAGATAAGTTGTCACCAGGTACTAGGGTATCGGCCAACTTCACCTAAAGAGGTTTATAGGAGAATAAATTCTCCTTGCCTCCAAGCACGTGGTAGTCGGGTCTCAGCGGTGTGGGGGAGCTAAGTTGGGTGGGTGACTGTTGTTTGAGGGGATAGCTGGTTTTTACTCATCAGTACCAAGGCTTTCAATGGGAGTGAGGTTTTCTTGCAAGAATTTTAAATTTACCAAAGAAATTAGAAAAGATAGACCAGAGTTAGAGTAATTTTCTACTTATATTCATGCAACATGTATTCACACATAAATAATGCTCCAATGCAAGAAAACTACACTAAATACCAAATACACAAGGAATCAGCCATTCATATATACTCAGTAGAAAAGGGAAGTAAGATCATTTAACTAAACTATAAAACACTAGAGAAAAGGACATAGGAAAACATACAACACAAAATATATTTGCTAACTTCAGAGATTAGAGCAACACATAACACATGGCCACAAGTTTTTCTTCCTGATTTCATTAACTTCAAATGATTCCAGCATCACTGGCGAGTACATTCATGTCTCCAAGGGAGCATTAAGCTACTGAGAATAGCCTACAAATAAACTCCTCTCTGTAATGAACTTGAAAAGATATTTTACTATTGCTACTAGACAACAAAATCATCAGTTTCATTGACCCTTGTTAAGGTGTTAGACTTATTATTTATAGACAAACTTGACCTAATCTACATGTACACTTTCTGAATAAAATATAATATCTGTGGCCGATACTACTTGCACCACTTACAGTCATCTCGGGTTATACAAATTTTTAACAAGATAGAAAAAGAAGAAAGGGGAGGAATCTAGAAGAATCGACCTAGAGAAGAGGGTTGTATTACTTATAGAATAAACTTGCTTATTTTGGTAACTTAGGCCATACACCTCATTAATGTTGATTGTGGCTTCCTATCTTTGAGGCATGTCATGTAGTAAATGCGGGAGTGACACCTCGGGAGAATAAGAAGACATCTTTCAGAACCATCCCATCCACCGGAGGTATCCTTATCTGGAACACCTATATTCTAATCCTTATTAATTACTGACAGTGATCGGTCTACTCTGGGGAACCTTGACTCAGATTGTTGCAAAATAATACAAAACTGGGACCCAGTATTTTGGAGTCTAGGAAATTATGCTCAAAGAATAGAAAATATTCAAAACTTTTCCTTGCAAGGAAAAATATCTATAGATTGGAAGACCTTAATGCTCTTTACATTTTCGGAATGTCTCCACAATCTAGAGAATTCCCTCTTTGTCTATCTCCTTTATACAATCCTGGCGGTCGTTGGCTGCCTCCAACTGATTGGCCAAATCTCTGGCACCATCCTTGAACTCTGCAGCCATCTTCACTGCACCATGGGCCCGGAGCACCATGTGGGTGAGATATGACATCTTCACTCCATCAAAATCTTTGGGGGTCCAAAAATGTGCCTCCATTATCTTGTCAAATTTTCTCAACACAAAATCCATTGGAGCGCATGTGTCGGTGCTAAAGGGATCAACTGCCGAAACCCTTGTTATGAATGTCGCATATGAATTTAAAGAATTTTGTATCTCCAAGACTTTACCCTTTAGGGCTGCTACCAATTTCTTTCTCGTCTGAATTTCTAGACCAAGTCTGGAGTGTTGGGCCCAGAGGTACCCAAAATCTTTATCCCCCAAAATTCTCATCTCCATGATGACCTCTTCCCTAAAATTCATTATCTCCTCCAACTCGCTCCTCCACTCTTAATATTTCTCTATCTCCCCCTCCCACTAGGCAACAATACTTTTTACCTAGCCCAAGATATTACTGGCTTGGAGGAGGTCCATGAGTGTGGCTATTAGGAAATGCGTTACAGCTCCTACCTACTCAGTCACCTAATCATCTACTCCTTTCTCTTTCTTCTTCATCATTCGCAATGCATCTATATCACCCTATGGAAGTGGTGTTCTGGAGGTGGAAGCCTTTGAAGGAATCGCGGCCAATGGCTATGTCAATTCTGCAAGAAGCCCGAGGAGATTGTCATTTGTCTCTTTTTCCTCCTTTAGCCTCTAGGCTTGTTTATCATATCGGGCCTCAATTGACCTGCTCGCTTCTCTTAATAGGTCCAATTCTCCTTGTTTATCTCTCCTCCCCATAGGTACCTCTATGATTGTGTATTTTTCATCTCCTATTGCTACCTCTTCAGCATCTAGGGGAGTTGTTGCTACTACTGCGATGTTATTCCCTCCCAGACCAGTCCAAATGGTATGGAGGGTCTGGGCCTTCTTAGGCTTCTAGGTGCTCTCATTCTGAGGCATCATCTTGGCTAGAGAGAGAGGGGCTCTCACTACTAGTGGGGCCTTCCTCTTTCTTGATTCCACCAACCATTGTGGTGGTGCGAGCGGCCTTATTTCTAGGTCTTGGACACTTGGATCCTCTTCGAGGGGCTTTTGTGCTTCCCTGACATTTGTAGTCTCTGCAAACTGCTTTCCTTTGTCCCTAGGGTTTCCCAGTTCTCCCACCTCAGTGTTATCTATGTTTTTATCTTCAAGGTTTCCCCCTACATTCTGCTGCTACTGAATTTCTTCAGCATTCTCTATCAATGCATTCTCCTCTGGGGGCCTATTTTCTAGAGGGGGCAAAGGTGCCCGACCTAGATTTGATCATTGTGTTGCGAAAACCACCTCGCCAAATGTTATGTTCTAGGGAAATTGATCACCACAGGTGTCTAGAGGAATTTGGAGCATGACGACTGGGGGTATGGTTATTCTTGAAGGTCTGATTTCCCCATCTATAGTCGGATGCTCAACTTGTATATGCCTTCCTTCTATCTCGGTCCCCAGGACTGGTGTTTCTTCTGCACCTTGTGTGCTTTCTTGTTCCTACTCTCGGGTCTCTATTTCTAGGGGAACCTCTTTTTCTTGTCTTTACCCCTCCCCGAGGATAATCTCTACCTCTTGTGTTCAAATCTCTTCAATCGCTCTTTCCACATCTTCCTACAAATTTACAAGATCATCAGTCTATAAGATGTTGTCAAAACTAACATGGGAAGGGGATACCTCCAGAATATCTTCTAGTTTGGGGGAGGAAGGGATAAGCTCCACAAGAATATTGTCGGATTGTCCAGGACTTATGTCTGCACTTGGTGGAGGATTATCTATCCTCTGCTTCCTTCTCCTTGTTTGTAGTGTGGCCCCAACATCCAGAATAGCCGCACTCTCATCTTCTATCTGTGTTCTCCAGCTCATAAGTGTTGCAAGTGAAGGGGATCATGAAGGAAGGGCAGATCCCACCAGAGAGACCACGAGACCGAGGAAGATTCTGGTGTTGATTGTCTCACTCACCTGTTGAGATGACTCAAGCTAAGCATGATGTTGTTCCATTATTGGGGCTAGAACCAAGGATAGGACCGGGGCTGGGGTTCTCTCTTTTTCTTTCCCCTTATCTTTTCTTTGTCCTATTGTATCAAAGCTGGAAGTGGATTCCCGCAAAATTGGACCATCTTGATGGGTGCTCTTTCTTCATACCCATGAAAAAAATTCATGACTCTGCATCAATACATCCTTCATGATTTCCTCTATTGTCAAAAAATTTTGGGTGTCCCAATCCATCGGAGGGAGAGCCACATTGTCAATCCCTTTTGATTTATACTCTGGGTCCTCCATGGGTTTGGTATCTGAGAAGTCCTTTGGAAAGGTTTGGAGACCCATGCATTTCATCATTCCCTTAGTCATCCTCTCATAATGTCAACTACAAACCTCAAAGTCATCTTGGCAATCTGTCCAAAAATCCTCAATATGAGAATCACGGGGCACTGACGCTCAGGGCAATGCATCCCCTATTTTTTTGAGAGGATCAAAGTTATTCCATGCCAAGTCAAAGTCTACTATCCCTAAACACTTTAATTCATTGTTAGCTTCTTTGGCTGCTGCAAGGCTGCAAGAATAATTCCCACAAGTGATCGGTAAGGGATGGTGGTAACCTTCTTGACCCCATAAAATGTATGGACCTCCAGGATCTACCTACAGTATTCCATCAAAATAATCCTATCCCCACAATGTTTGGTCAATAGACAGGGCTTGCTGGAGAATCTGGTCACCTGAATGTAAGAATATTGCTAAAATTGAATGAAATAATAGCTGTAAGAGCTCACGAAGGCCATTGCCTCCTTTGATAGCCGGTAACTGGCATCTCGAGTGGGTATCAAAATGTTGTAGTAAATGAAAGTATCATTTACCAAGAAAAAATTGGGGAAGTTGGCTTCCCATTAAATGTGGGGAAAATTATCCCAAGGGGCACTCTAGTCGGGCCAAATCCCAAGGATGCCCACTGTAAGTAAACCCTAGATTCTGGGTCTTTGTTGTTCCGGTGCCTACAAAACATATGAAGTCATGTGTAACTTTGATGTATTGCCGACCTTGTTTAGCTGAAAGTCCACATGATTAGAAATAATGGTTTCCCAATCAAAGTTTTTCCGATGGGTGGTGATGCCGTATAGGAATTAGTGTTGGAGATTTGCCTCTATGCAAATAGTTGTTTATATGTTTGTCATTGATGATAACATATAATATACAACAAGTATCCTATATGAAATTATTAGTATAGATGTTCTGGTACTATGTGTGTTTATTTCCATGGTGTATACATGTTCTAGTTGCTATGTGCATTCACACAGAGTCAGATATGCAGTTTCAGTTGAGTTATGTTAATTAGTTATGATAGTTACAGTTTCTGGAGTTAATCTGTTAAGAGCTGATGTAAATACAATATTTCCTGAGTTGCGCCTATCTTTGGGATATCTGTGTTTGTATTAATGTTTAGTTATGAGTAAATTTTTATTATCCAAAGGTGCTAAACTTCTTTTAATAGAATTGTGATGTTGGAGTTAATTAGGTGAAGCCGACTTTGTGAAGTGTCGCGTCTATTCAGTTTGAGTTGCACGGTCCTAATTTTGATTGCGTGCTTGGTTGAGCCAACAAGGAATTTGATGAAGTGTTTCTAGACATTGTTGTGACCTTATCCTTGGTGAAGATACATATAGCAGTTCAAATATGTTTTCTAAGTGTAGAAAATGAAGTGAAAAAGAAAAGACAAAGTAGAGCAGAAAGTCAGACAGTATAAGTTGAAAGATTTATGTGAAGAAACAAAAGTAGATTACAATTCATTGGAACTGATCAAGACAGTAGGTCTACTTAAATAATTTATTTACTAGATATAGTGTATATATATTCTACTAAAGGTTGCAGCCTTCATCATCTTAGCAGTGAGCTATTGGACAGTGAGTCCTCACCCATAACAGGGTTGTTTGTAAAAGACTCTTAACAGGGTCCGACCTTTAACCAGGTCTCTGTACTTCTTTCATTGTAAAGATCAAATCCTAACCGGGTTGTAAGATCTTCTAATAGGGATTATTATAAACTAGTGTAGTTATTTGTGGGTGCTAATTTCCACTGGGGTTTTTACCTATTTGGTTTCCCCATAACCAAAATTATGGAGTACTCTATTGTGTTATCTGAATGTGCATTTACTTTATATCAAATCATAATTAAGAAGAGAAAATAATTAAAGTAACTGATAACTAATTCAACCCCCTACCCCCCCTCTCAGTTATCCTTTTAGGACTATTCTAAAAATTGGTATCAAAGCCAAGTGCCTTGGAGATAAATCCTAATAGCTTAAGGTAGATCAGATGGCATACTTCAGAAAAGCGAGTCCTAAGTTTGATGGAGAAAATTATCTTGACTAGAAGAAAAAAATGATAACACATCTTCAATGCATTGGTTTTGAGATTTATGAGGTTGCTACACAAGCAGTTGATGTTCCTACTCTAAAGGATCTTGCAGAAGAAAACTCTACAATTAAAAAAAAATAAGTGTTCACTCAGAATGCTATTGCCAAAGAAGCCCTAATCAGGGCCCTATCTGACAGTGAATTTTCTGAGATCAAGAAGGAAGATAAAGCATATTCTATTTGGAAATACTTAGAAGATATGTTTGAAGGAGAAATCCAAGAAAAGAATGTGCATAGAAAGACATGGAAGAAAATATACAATAATTTAGAGATGCTACCTAAAGAAAACATCAGAGCTTACAATCAAAGGATTAATGAAGTTGTATCAAGAATTAGGAACAATGGTGGAGAAATTTCAGAAGAAGACATAATGGACAAACTGATGACCACACTTACTATAGATTATGAAAGAAAGATAAACATCCTAGATGAAACCATACAATTCTCAAAAGACTTCAAGAGAGAGACTTTGATCAACAAAATATCTGCATTTGAGATATCAAGATTGAAGACAAAACCTAAAAGTGAGACAGCTTTCAAAGCCACAGCTCACAACAAGAAATCTACAAGGAGCTCCAGTAATAATGAAGAAGTGGATACAAAACTAGAAAAAATCATTGCTATGATTTCCAAGAAGGAAAGGAAAGGTAAAAGGAAATATGAAGGACATCTACCATTCAAATGTTTCTCATGCAACAAAATTGGTCACTTTGCATCCAAGTGTCCTACAAGAGTCAAGAAGTTCATATCAGATTACAAGCCCAAGTACACTAAATAATGTTATCATGCTAAAGATGGTGTAACTGATGATGATTCAGGAGAAGATGAAATTGGATTCATTGCTTTTAAAGACATTGAGAAAATGCTTGAAGAAATGGACAAAGAAGATGAAGAGAAATCACAAGAGTTGGCATTAGTTTCCAAAGTAGACATCAGGACTGACTGGATCATTGATAGCGGATGTTCACACCACATAACAGGAGACAAAGAAAGATTCATACATTTGGACAAATACAAAGGTGACATGGTTAGATTTGGAGATAACACTACCAAACCTATCATAGGTAGAGGTTCTATCACCTTAGATGGAAAGAACAAGATAGATGATGTTCTCTATGTTGATGGTTTGCATCATAACTTACTAAGTGTTGAACAGTTGCTTGATAAAGGATATCAGTTGGAATTCAAAAACAATGAGTGCATCATTAACAACAAAGAAGGAGACATGATTGCATCAAGCTCAAAGACCAAAGGTAATGTCTTTCAGCTCAATTTAGAAGTAAGTTGTTTTGTTGCAAAAGTAGATGACAATTGGCTATGGCACAAGAGACTCTGTCATATCAATTTTGACAACATAGTCAAGATAAGTAATGTAAAGGCAGTAAGAGACCTTCCAAATATTGAAAGACCAGTTGACACTATCTGAAGCTTTTGAGAAGTTCAAAGTATTCAAAGCTAAGGTTGAGAATGAATCTGGATTGAAGATAAAATGCTTGAGATCTGATAGAGGAGGAGAATTCACCTCTGACTAGTTTTATGACTACTGTGAAGAACATGGAATCAAAAGATAGTTAAGTGCACCCAAAACCCCTTAGTAGAATGGGATAGAAGAAAGGAGGAACAAAATAATACTTGACAAAACATGCACTATCATGATTGAAGGAAAGGTGGCCCATACCTACTAGAGAGATGCGGTCAATATAGCAGTCTATACTATCAATAGAATACAATTGAGGCCAGGCACAGACAAGACACCTTATGAACTTTTTTTTGGTAATGTACCTACTGTAAAATACTTCTAATTATTTGGAAGCAAGTGCTACATCAAGAGAGATGAAAGCATTGGCAATTTTGATGCTAGAAGCGATGAAGGTATTTTTCTTGGTTACTCTACTAAAAGCAAAGCCTATAGATTTTTTAATCTAAGATTGAAGAAGATCATTGAAAGTACTCATGTAAAGATTAATGAGAAGTTTATGATTCAAGAAAGATACTATGAATGTGCTCCTATGATTGAAGATGAACCCAGACCCATTAGTAAGGACACAGTTATTGAAGAAATGTTTGACTGTATTGATGTTTCATGCAAAAATCCTCATCCAAGTGAAGAAGAATCACATATTACAGATGAGAGTGTCACTCCTAAGAAATCAAAATACACATCCAAATAACACTCTAAAGAAGACATAATTGGAGATCAGAGAACTAAAGTCTTGACAAGATCCAGAGAAAAAGGTTCAACCATTGATGAAGAGGTATGCTTACTTTCTCAGATTGAACCCTTAAGTGTTGAAGATACGTGCAAAGATTCAAATTGGTAAAATGCTATGCCAGAAGAATTGGATCAGATAATCAAGAATGATACATGGCAACTGGTCCCTAGACCTCATGAAAAAAATGTGATTGGAACAAAGTGGATATTCAGGAACAAGATGAATGAAGAGGGCATAGTGGTAAGAAACAAAGCAAGATTAGTATGTAAAGGATATGTGCAAAGAGAAGGAATAGATTACACTGATACATTTTCCCATATGAGTAGACTAGAAGCTATCAAATTTTTTTTGGCTTATGCAACATTCAATAACTTTAAGTTATATCAAATGGATGTCAAGTCAGCTTTCCTAAATGGTGACTTGAAGGAAGAAGTCTACATAGAGAAGCCTGAAGGATTCAAACTTTCAGACAAGCCAGACATGGTATGCAGACTAAAGAAAGCACTTTATGGACTTAAATAGGCCCCAAGAGCTTGGTATGAGAGACTTGATGACCACTTAACAAAGATAGGATTCAGAAAAGGAGCAGCTGACTATAATTTATTCATAAGAGAGATAAATGAAGGATTACTACTTATTGCTATTTTTTTTTATGACATTATCTTTGGAGGTAATGAAAAACTAAGTGCAGAATTTGCTAAGGAGATGAAGAGTGAGTTTGAAATGAGCATGATTGGACCTATCAAATATTTCTTGGGATTGAATGTAATACAAACTAACAAAGGCATATTCATAAATTAGTCTAAGTATGTGAAAGAGATATTGAAGACTTTAAAAATGGAAGATTGCAAACCAGTAAGCACCCCCATGATAAAAAGAAGCAATCTTTCTAAAGATGATGGTTCCACAGTAGTTGACAAGACACTATACAAGTCTATGATTGGAAAACTCATATATCTTACTCAATCTAGACCAGACATTTCCAATGCAGTTGGCATTGTTGGAAGATTTGCAGCTGAACCTAAACAAAATCATCTAATGGCAATAAAAAGAATATTCAGATACCTAAAAAGGACTATAGACTATGGTTTATGGTATCCTAACTTAGAGAACATACAAATTCATGTGTATACAGATGTAGATTGGGCTGGTTGTGTTGATGACAGAAAGAGTACATTAGGAGGAGCAGTATTTCTTGGAGACAGGTTAGTCACTTGGACAAGCAAAAAGCATAATTGTATCTCACAGTAGACAACAGAAGCTGAGTATGTTGCAGCAGCATTGAATTGTTCAACAATGGTTTGGATCAAATAGATGATTAAAGACTTTGGTATTCAGATTGATTATCCTATTGTTATTCACTGTGATAATACTAGCACTATTAATATGTCAAAGAACCCTGTGATGCATGCAAAGAAAAAACACATTGAGATCAAATATCACTTTCTAAGAGAAAAAGTTGCAGACAAAGAAGTAAAGTTGGATTATGTGAGCACTAAAGAATAGCTAGCAGATATTTTTACAAAGCCTCTATCAAAAGATACTTTTGAGTATCTCAGGGAGAAGCTGGGAGTAATTCCCTTTCCTGAGTCTGATTAGAATTTGCAGCAAGAACATTAGTCCTTGGTGACTGATGAAAGGTTGACTACTCTACTTCTGGATTAGTACCTGTGCTTAATGGTGTTTGGCACCCTTTGTCATTGATGTCAAAGGGGGAGTATATAGTAAGGGGGAGCATATACTCTCGCGGAGTATACAGTCAGAAGAGCAGTAGCAGTGAAGAGGAACCTTTGATGAGGATATTGAGAATATTGTAAAAAGAAGGAAGACACTTTGAGTTGATGATATCATATGTTGCCATCAATGTCAAAGGGGGAGATTGTTGGAGATTTTCCTCTATGCAAATAGTTGTTTGTATGTTTGTCATTGATGACAACATATAATATACAACATATATACTATATGAAATTATCAGTACAGATGTTCTGGTACTATGCATTTTTATTTCCATGGTGTATATATGTTCTAGTTGCTATGTGCATTCACACAAAGTTAGATATGTAGTTTCAGTTGATTTATGCTAATTAGTTATGGCAGTTACAATTTCTGGAGTTAATCTGTTAAGAGCCGATGTAAATACAGTGTTTCCTGAGTTGTGCCTATCTTTGAGATATGCGTGTTTGTATTAATGTTTAGTTATGAGTAAATGTTGATTATCCAAATTTGCTAAAATTGTTTTAACAGAATCATGATGTTGGAGTTAATTTAGTGAAGCCAACTTTGTGAAGCATCGCGCCTATTCAGTTTGAGTTGTGCGGTCCTAATTTTGATTGCGTGCTTGGTTGAGCCGACAAGGAATTTGATGAAGTGTTTCCAGATACCGTCATGACCTTATCCTTGGTGAAGATTCATATAGCAGTTCAAATATGTTCGCTAAGTGTAGAAAATGAAGTGAAAAAGAAAAGACAGAGAATAGCAGAGAAGAAAGTCAGACAATATAAGTTGAAAGATCTATGTGAAGAAAGAGAAGTAGATTACAATTCATTGGAACTGATCAAGACAATAGGTCTACTTAAACAGCTCATTTACCAGATATAGTGTATATCTGTTCTATTGAAGGTTGCAGCCTTCATAATCTTAGCAGTGAGCTATTGGACAATGAGTCCTCACCCCTAATAGGGTTGTTTGTAAAATACTCTTAACAGGGTCTGACCTTTAACCAGGTCTCTATACTTCTTGCATTGTAAAGATGAACTCCTAATAGGGTTTTAAGATCTTCTAATAGGGATCATTATGAACTAGTGCAGTTATTTGTGGGTGCTAATTCCCACTGGGGTTTTTACCTATTTGGTTTCCTCGTAACCAAAATTGTGGAGTACTCTATTGTGTTATCTAAATGTGCATTTACTTTATATCAAATCATAATTAAGAAGAGAAAAGAATTAAAGTAAGTGATAATTGATTCACCCCCCCCCCCTCTTAGTTNAATTGATTCCCCCCCCCCCCCTCTTAGTTATCCTTTTGGGACTATTATAACAAGTAGTACATCCATGCTGAAAAATCCTAGGCATGTGCTTCCCCAAAGACCTAGCATAGAAATATGATCCCCACTTGTATACTTTGTTTGAAATCCATGCAAGTGATCTCCAACTTCATTTTCCTGTAGTCTTTCTTCAGTGTCTTAAGCCAGTGGGTGTTGAGGTTTTTTCGGGCTGCCTATTGAATGTTGTCAAACTCCTTCAGTGACATAGCCTGGGAGATGATAATAGAATTGGCAAACTGGGGAATTCCCAGTCCAGAAGAAGAAGTAGCAGCATCGAGAGACATTAGGGGCATTGGGTAGCTTGTTAGAAGGGAAGCAACAGGTATTATAATCTGGATGGTTGTGTTGTAATGCTCCACCAGAGTGAGAATTAGCTCCTACATAGAGAAAAGGAAGCGCGCAGATTTGATTATGCCAGAGGCAGCCACATTCTTGGCCATGAGGTCTCAGGTAGAATGTTGAGTGAACATTGTCCTAACCAGGCTCTACAATTTGGCCCATGGTTCGACCTTTGTGTTAGTGATTAGTTGTAGTTTGGAATCCACCTTAGATCCCATAATGACACCCTCCCTTAGATATTTTGTGGTGAGTGGGAGCTATTCAAATGCCTTCTTAGCCCTTGTCTTGGTGGCTTCCCTTGTTTAGGTGGATGGAAGTTCTATACTTATAAGAGGGGAAGGTATCTCAGACATGTTGCTTGAGTTGTTGGTAACCTACAATACTGGAAAACTGTTAATACATATAATCACATATAATAAACCCTTGGGTTCTGGAGATTTCATCACCTTTTCACAACTGTCCTCAAGAAGATGTTAGTTGATATCAAATCCTGGAAATGCAATAAACGAAATAACTTACTTCAGATTTGATCAACATCTGAGTGTCCCGGGGATTCTAGTTCATGCAAAAAAGGAGATGAAGGCTAAGGGTTTACATGGAACCCAGAGTCTAAAAAATTGACCGTCATTGAATGACCCAACTATTATTATACTGGGCTAACATGGGTTGGCACATGGTCATGCAATAAATGGAGTAATGGCATTATGGTGACATTTGTCTTAACACGAAAGGATTGAATGCCACTTGGGATGCTTTTGAATTCTTGCGCATGGGGAATTAATCCTACCATGAATGCTGAAGTGATGGGGAGAGAGAAAGGTCACCACCTAAACAGGCGAGGTGACAAGGTTGAGTCTGGCGAACACCAGGTGGGCGAGCTCAAATTTTTTTAAACAACACAGAGGGTGCGGTGAGTTCACCATGGGATGGGTAGGACTCAAATGGAATGTACAGACTGGGCATGAATTTTCAAACAAATAAACAGAGGCTATGCCCTACAAACACAAACAAAGTTTACAAGCAACCTACAAGCTACTATTCAAATATTTATAGAGATTTTACATTATTCACACTACTCTCCAACTACACAGAGGGTGAAAAACCTTCTTGCAGAGACATCCCACCAATGGGAGGTGACAATGAAGATAGAGAAGGAGAAACCCAAAATAAAGAAACAAAACACAAACCAAAAGAAAGAAAAGAACCAGAAGGGCCTACCTTAAAACCAAAAATACGGATGGAAGGACACAAGAGGTACTCTAGAAATGAATAGCTCTGGAAATCTGTGAGCACACCGAGAACACTGTAGGATAGTTCGAACACACACGAGACTAAACTCCAAATCACTATTACTCACTCGAAGAAAATTGCACCTAGCTCACTAATAAATTACATAAATCGCTCTTAATTCACTCTGAGGGTAATTGTTTTATGGTAAGTGTAACAATGAAGATTGAATTCCTATTTATACCCCTTAGGTTAAAATACACCATTCACCTTCTGCAAAACCTGAGAAAAGGCAAACCTCCGGACTCCAGGCCTGGGGATCCCGCGTAACCACACCCTCCAACTAAAGAGGAAGCAATGGCACAAAGAATATTGAGGTCCAGAATTCGGCTGGCACAAAGGAAATAAAACACTCCAGGACCAGGTCTCAGAGTGAGGAAAACCAAAAAGGAAATAAAAATGGCCCCGCAGAGGCAAAAGCCAGAGAAAAGAAAAGAAGACCGAAAAGAAACAAAGGGAGAACCAAAAGAAAAAAAGGGGGGACCCAACATTTTGCTAACAAAATATAGCGAAGGGTATGCAGGGAAAAACAAATGGCAACTCGCTGGGATGAATGCCTTAGTGAATTTGAGAATTACAAAATCTCTGGCTAGCAAGACCGAGACTAATCGTTACCTGAAGCATTTCACTTGCAAGGCGCGGGGTGTCTGAGAAAATCTAACTCACTAAGATTCAATCCCTCAATCTTTTGTCAATCGTGAAGTGTGTGCTTTGGAAGAAAATCAAGCCGATAATTTCTGGGAGAAACAGAGAGATGACACTGAGTGCATAAGACCAAAATCACTATATCTTGGGCAATCCTCGGGTTCTGGAATTCTCTATTCTCTAGTTCTCTTTTACTTTTCTTTTGAAGATGGGGAAGGGGGTACTCCTTTCACTGTGAACCTTAAGATTAGCTAATTTTTGTGGCAGTACTTCTTTCACCTTGCCATCCATTTTGATTTACCGAATAAGAGAGACGTTCTAGACTCGGGATTTTCTTTTGATTTTTGGATATGGCTAATAACCAGTGCAGCCGCTCTACCCTCAAGGATCATACGATTACTTTCTCTCTATGGTTTTTTGTTAATTGATGTCAAGACTTTCAAGATGTGAATCTAATGAAGATTTTTCATAACCTTTTACCATGCATATAAAATAACTCCAAAGTGCAGACAAATCCCCCCACGCTAAAAATTGATTCTGGACTAACCAAAATGCATAAGGCACCATTCTAGGGACTAGATGTCATGCAAAGCATACCTGTCTAAAAGAAAAGAGCAACATGTTGGGAACCCAAAAAAGCAAGACCTGTAAAGAAAAAAATAAACCAAATACATAGAACAAAACAAAGAAAGGAAAGTGGCCCCAGAGGATAGCCAACTATTTACAAGGAAAAAATACTCCCAAGGAGTGCTAGGAAAATTTATAGGCAGGAAAATATACATATGCTACAACTTCGGGAAACTTACCTCCCGCTTCTACTTGAAGTAGTGTTTGAGAAACTGTCTAGTGACGGGAAATGGAATGAATTCTCCAGTCATGGGGCTGAGGTGATAAGTGTTGGCCCCACAGATCTCTAAAATTAAATAAGGTCCAAGAAAGAGCCTTTGGAATTTATTATGCTTTCCCTTCTTCTCTCGGGCTTTGTCCAACAAGAGGACTAAGTCTAAAATATGAAAGGCTTTGTATTGGTCTCTTATGTCAAACCATCGTTTGAAAATTGCTTGGTGACATGCAAAATGTTCTAGTGTTGCATCTCTTTGTTCTTCCATTCTCACCAGGTTCAAGAGGTGAACCTCCATGATGTTATCCCGGGTGTCGAATTCCTGCATGAACTGCAAGATAGGGATTTGTAATTTTATCGGGAACACAAGACTCTAGCCATAAACCAGGTGAAATGGAGAGGTTCCTAGGGCTGCCTTAATTCTAATGTGGTCCACCCAAAGGGAAAACTTGAGTTTTTGGTGCCAATCTCAAGTTTTTTTCTCTAGCAAATGTTTGATCACTTCCAAGAGATTTTTGTTGGTGGATTCGGCAACGTTGTTACCCTGGGGATAATAGTTGTTGGAAACTTTCAAGGTGATCTTTCTTTGATATGTCCATTCTAAGAGTTGTGCTAAATAAAATGCCAGACCATTGTCACATAAGATAGAAAAAGGCATTCCAAATATTTTGATGATGTTCTCTTCCAAGAACTTGATGACTACATCCGCAGTATTGTTTTTGCATGGGATTGTCTCAGACCACCGAGTACAGTAATCGGTAGTAGTTAAAATATATCAGTATTTGATGGATGAGTTGGGGTTTATCTCCTTGATAAAATTGAATTCCCATTGGGTGAAGGGTCAAACCTTGAAGATCGGCTGTAAAGGCATTGCCGGGTTCCGCTAACGATGAGTAGCGGTTTGATAGGTATGGCATTTCCTTACATGATCATAGACGTCCTTGAAGATAAAAGGCCAATAATACCCAACCTAGAGGATCTAATGGGTGGTGGAATTAGATGAGCCATGTTCGGTTCCATACTGCCTATGGAATTCCTCTATCATCTTGGTAGCTTGGTCTCTTTCTACACACTAGAGATAAATCCCCTCAAAATTCCTGTAGAAAAGTGTCCCATTTTTTATCATGAAGTGGGAACTTTTTAGTCACAAGGAACAATGTTTTTTATGATGGATCCCCTCTAGGCACTGGTTGTTAAGTAATAGGTACACCATATCGATATATCATGGATCTTGAGTGATGGACTCCATAGTGTAAGTCTGGCATTCTATGTTTAGAGTGGCTTCTGCCATTGCCTTGAATAGTCCTTGGCCTCAGACTATTTTCATCGGTTGCATTTCAAGATCATATTCTTGGAAAATGGCCATCCATTTCCCCTGGCATTCTCCTAGTTCACTCTGTAGTAATAGAGACTTGATGGCCTAGTCTAGGATAATGGCATGCACTTTTCTCTAGAGAATGTAGTACCAAAATTTCTTCACGGCCTGGACTAAAGTAAAGGCCTTCTTTTCCAATGGTGTGTACCGGACTTCAACCTTCTTAAAGGGGGAACTCATGAAAGAAATAGGTCATTCTTCT
The DNA here is from genome assembly GCA_018584345.1 of Thuja plicata. NCBI lineage: Eukaryota > Viridiplantae > Streptophyta > Pinopsida > Cupressales > Cupressaceae > Thuja > Thuja plicata. Next base: position 150,891 of record MU228313.1, read on the forward strand.
CCCTCAAACTTATGGGTTAAAACCATAGCAGCAAAGTGTGGCAAAGTGAAAGAATAAAAGAATAAATGTGGAAAGGGAGGGAATAGTCCAGACTTGCCAAGACCAGGGCCTCCACTATAGTCTACTATATTTGGGAGAACACCCACTTTGCTTCAGAAATCCACTCAATCTTGGTATCTTTCTTCATCATATCATTGAGTGGTCTGAGGATCTTGGAAAATCCAGTAATGAACCGCCAGAAAAATTTTATCTTCCCAAAGAAAGATATCATTTCCCTTTTATTATCGAGCATTTATAGATTTAGCAGTACTTCAACTTTATTAGGGTCAATGGATATCCCTTTCTCAGAGACAATATGCCTAAGCAATTTCCCTTCAGTGACCCTGAATATACACTTCTTCAGGTTAAGAGAGATATCATACATGACATCTCTCACAAATCTGAGTGAGGTGGGCAGGGTGATCACGCCTGTCCTGGGAAAAGGATTCTAAATCATCAATGTAGATGATTATACATTTATTAACCACACCTTTGAATTCAATGTTCATGGCCTTTTGGAATGTGGCGCCAATGTTAATGAGGCTTAAAGGAATTCTTTGATATGCAAACATCCCTGATTAGGTGGTGAACATTGTTTTAATCCTATCTTCAAACTTAATCATGAATTGGTTGTATCTGAAGTACCCATCTAGGAAGGAAATCATTTTTGAACCATTCATAATTTGCAACACCTCATCCAGCAAAGGGAGAGGGTGATAATCCTTATTGAAGGCCTTGTTCAAGTTGTAGAAATATGCACATAGGAGGATCTCATCATTATTTTTGTGCATGGGGACAAGGTTGGTAACCCATGTATAATGCCAGATAGGAAAGATGATCCAAGCTAACAATAATTTGTAAACCTCCTAGTGAATTAGGGGTTTGATCAAAAGGTTTACCGGCCTCTATTTCTTCCTTTCAAGGGGATGGTATGCATCATGATAGATGTATCATAATTCTTTGAATCTTCATACCCCCAGATGATAACATCAATATATTCTTAGAGAACTGTGAGAATCCTCTCCTTCTCCTCTGGGAAGCAGGAGGTACCAATGTGGACAATTTTTTCTTCATTAGCTTTATTGATGTTAACCTTTCCATATTTTCCTCCTTCGGAGGAGGAAGATATCTTGTATCGGTTCCAAGGGTCTGAATTGAAGAATCATTCTAGTGCAACCATCCCCTTAGGAATGGTGTTGGTAGGTAGGTCAATGATCCTATCACCCTCTTTTCCTTGCCCGGTATCATCATGATCAACCTCTTCCATGATCTGATCCTCAAAGACACAAACATTTTCCATGAAGGCTAAAATGTGTTGGTCATCCTTGAAAACCTAAAAGTGTGTTATATTGTTCGGGATAGACAGGGTGGGGACCATCTTAATAGAGAATCTTTGGAGCCGGGAACCATCCATCAGCTCGAGGGTACTGGCAGACACAGCGAGGGAATCCGGATTGTAATTATGTTTCTAGGGAATAATTTCGATGCCAAAAGCATCAAAATCTTTGATTAAGCTCCATGCCTGATTGCGGTATGTGACTAGCCTTTTATCATGACATGTGTATTGGCTCTAGACCTATTTTACAATTAGCTCTGAATCACCCATTTCCCAGAGGTGAGTGATCCCTTTCTTAAAGAGAACAAGAGTCTAAGGACCACAACCTCATACTTTGTGACATTGTTGGTGCAGTCAAACTGCAATCTGTAGGATGCAAGGAAGGATTTTCCTCATAGGTTTATTAATTCCACTCCAGCCCAACAACCTTGTTTGGAATGGGACCCATAAAAATTCAAGATCCACAAATCATTATCAATTTTATGGGGCTGAGGAAGTGAAGTGGCCTTTGGATTGGGTTCGGGATTGGGAGGTTTATCAGGTGATTCCTCCGAATCGGATGGTGTGGAGGTTTATCTTTGGGTTCAGGTTCCCGGATGGGTGGCATGTCAAGTGTGCCAATGGGTAGATTTCTTGGTCAAGGGAACCCATATTTATGCTTTGTTTCTTGGAGGTTGGTGATGAGTTGGCTAGTAGTGGCAATACAAGTCTCACACTCCATTTTTTAGTGTTTTTGGTAATGTACCCGGCACTAAGTGTCAGACAAGAGCATGGCTAGAGTCACCATGCTACCTTGTAAGTCTACCTCACCTTTTAACTTTGCATCCAGATCTTGAATCCTCTAAGTAATTATGGGGTCCTTCCTGAAGGAATCATCGGGGATAAAGTCAAAGGTCAAGATTTCCAGTGGTCAATATACCCCGAGCAGAGATTCAGAGAAAATGATTTCACTTACCTTCCCAACTTTGGTAAGGGCTTGTTTCATTCTAGGTTCTCTTTCCTCCTGAATCTGATTTGATTTCCCTTTCCAGGGGAGCCACAAGTGGGAGAAGTTTGTTGAGAAATACCCGTTGAGGGCCTTTGACCAATTTTGACTCAATAACATCCCGTAGGTTTTGAGGATGTCAATGACACTGGATATCTGGGGATCTTGGATGAGTTAAATCTAGATGTTCTTCAGCTCACTAACCATCTTCACAATAGTTTTGTCCAATTGGACTAGTGCACCTTTGGAGGTTGTGGGAGTGAGTCTGAGCTTCTAGTAGATGGATGAGGGCATAATGTTACCCGAAGCATCATAATCCACAAGGCAGTTATACAGGTTTTTCCCTTGGATGTTCAAGCCTAGCAGGAAGGGAGGATCTTCTATATTTCCATAGAAGACTACCGAGTTGGCATCATCAAAAGTGACATTCTTTGGTGGGTGATTGACAACTTCCAAGTTCACTAAGAGCTTTAGGAGGAATTTCTTTTTCTCGGGCCAATTAAGTAAAGCCTCCATCAAGGTCATGGAGGTAGTGGTTTTTTCCAATGCCTTAGTGATATCAAACCATCCCCCTGGGTAAAGTTGGCTTCCCCCGGCCGGATCCCTGGCATGGTTAGGGCCAATTCATTTTGGTGGTAGGGAATGATAATTCATGTTATAGACTTGGGGGGTGGTTCTTTTGGGAGATTTTGAGGTGTAGGAAAAACCTTTGCCAGATTGACTCCAAGTGTTATATGGAGTCCATGGGTTGGTGAAGGTGTTAGCCTCAAAGGCTGGAATGGATTCATCAAAGAACCCCTGTAGATTGGGTTCTTCTTCATCTTCTTCATCTATCTTAAAGAAGATGGTCTGATACATAAAAGCATTGTGAGGGGGTTCTACTGGTGAATATTTTGGGGGAGTTGGATCAATAGGTTGTTGTCTATCTGACTGGGAGATCTAGATGATCTTCTCTAGTGTAGCATTGTTCACCTCAGAATGAGAGCTAATGTTGTGCAATCTAGACTATGTGGTCAAGGGGTGGAATTCTATGAGCTGCGCAGAATGATTGGGTCTAGCACCACCCTGAGTGGTAGTTTGACTCAGAGGGGGACCTCCAGTATTCATTTTATTACTCCATTATTGTTGGTTGGGTCGAGGCCTATTGTTGCAGTTTCAGCCTCCCAAATTGGCATTCCATTGACCTAATAAAACATTCCCTCTCTAGGAATTAGGGTTGTGGGGTGTAGAAGGCCCCACCTTCAGCTGTCTCATGTCCATTTTCAAGGAGGACACCAATCATTGGAGGGATTCAACCTCGGTGGATAGCAAGGTAGTGGTGTCACAGTGTGATGGTTGAGGTGGCGGGTTACCTGGGAAAGCAGCAGCCACTCCCGGAGTCAAGGATGGAAATCCTCTAGCCATAGATGACTAGAAGAAAGGTGCTCTACGAGATTGTGTCAAAGGTTGCTAAATTTATTGCGATTGATTCCAGGGAATGTACTCCAAACCAGGGGTAGTCTAAGTTTGAGATGGGTAAATGTATCAGGCCTATTGGTCTATCGATGGTGGGTCTGTGCCCATTGTTGGGGAACCCATCACTAGATTGGGATTGTATCCTCTGGTGTAAGAAGTTCCAACCGGTAGCATGTTGAATGGTATGCTTTGTCCAATCCCGTCAGGGGCCTTACTCAAGCTGCATAATAATTCTAGGGCTAAGTTGTAAGCTTTCACCAGGGTATCCTAAATGTTAGCGGTGGTAGTTCTCCAAAGGAGAGTAGCGACAAAGGGGTCCATTATGTTTAGGTATGTCTGGATAGTCACATCGATGGATGGGATGAAAGGGCTCGTGCACCACTTCAAAGCTCATTAGAACCTATGGATAAAGGCAGCCAAAGGCTTGTTTGGTTCCTTTCTAATCAAAATGAACTAGCTATGGGACCAAGTTGGGTCCATGTGAATGCAGAAGGCCACCAGAAAGGCGTCTTCCATATCTTTCCAACTATTGATGGAGTTGGAAGGCAGGTTTAAATACTAGTTTAGCTCATTCTGCCCTAGGGACAATGGAAATATCTGGGTTATAATGGCTTGATGTTGTATCTAGTGTCTATTCATGGCATCTTTGTAGGCTTGGAGGTGTTCTTCTATAGTTTAGGGACTTAGATGCTTGTATTTGGATTAGATCTTCTCCGGATGCAGAGGAAGATCATTGGTAGCATCAGGGAACTACCTCATCGAGGACCCAGTATTTTTGAAGTAGGTAGCCATCAGGACTATTTGGTTTTGGCTTTGGTGGAGGTGAGTCCCATAGATTATCTAAGGGATTTGGATATTCTGGTGTGTAGTAGCTCCCCAAGGAAAATTCAATGGCTTCCTAGCTTGGTGGGTCTTTTTCCTTCGGACAGGAGGTCCAAGTTCTACAAACTCTCTAGGATCAAGGGTCGATAGGAGGATTATTTCAAAGTGTAGGGACAAAAAGGACCCTATCCCATGGAAATTCTGGTTCCTAAAACTACTTCTTGGGGAGCCCTCAAGCGGTGTAAAATTCAAATCTTCTGAGGGAGTTGAGATCATGCCCACCTTCTAGTGCTAGTTTTTGTTGATGGGACTTTATGACTAGCTCCACCAATAGAGATAAGTTGTCACCAGGTACTAGGGTACTGGCCAACTCTACCTGAAGAGGTTTACCAGAGAATGAATTCTATTGGCCTCCAAGTACGTGGTATTTGGGTCTTGATGGTGCGAGGGAGCTAAGTTGGGTGGGTGACTGTTGTTTGAGGGGATAGCTGGTTTTTACTCATCATTAATGGGGATTTCAATGGAAGTGAGGTTTCTTGCAAGAATTTTAAATTTACCAAATAAATTACAAAATATAGACCACAATTAGAGTAAGTTTCTACTTATAGTCATGCAACATGTATTCAAACATCAACAATGCTCCAATGCAAGAAAACTACACTAAATACTGAATACACAAGGAATCAGTGATTCATATATGCTTAGTAGCAAAGGGAAGTAAGATCATTTAACTAAACTAAAAAACACCAGAGTAAAGGACATAGGAAAACATACAACACAAAATATATTCACTTACTTCAGAGATTAGAGATACACATAACACATGGCCACAAGTTGTTCTTCCTTCTTTCATTAACTTCAAATGATTCCAGCATCACTAGCTAGTACATTCATGGCTCCAAGGGAGCATTAATCTATTGAGAACAGACTGCAAATAAACTCCTCTCTGCAATGAACTTGAAAAGATATTTTGCTATTGCTACTAGACAACAAAATCATCAATTTTTCTGACCCTTGTTAAGGTGTCAGACTTATTATTTATAGACAAACTTGACCTAATCTACATGTACACTTGCTGAATAAAATACAATATCCATGGCCGATACTACCTACACCACTTGTAGTCATCTCAGGATATACAAAGTTCTAACAAGATAGAAGAAGAAGAAAGGGGAGAAATCTAGAAGAATTAGCCTAGAGAAGAGGGTTGTGGTACTTATAGAAGAAACTTTCTTATTCTGGTAACTTAGGCCATATGCCTCATTAATGATGATTGTGGCTTCCTATCTTTGAGGCATGTCAGGTAGTAAATGTGGGAGCGGTGCCTCGGGGGAATAAGAAGATGTCTGTCAGAACCATCCCATCCGCTGGACCTATCCTTATCTAGATCACCTGCATTCTGATCTTTATTAATTGTTGACAATGACTGGTTAGCTCTGGGGAACCTTGACACAAATTTCTACAGAAGAATACAAAAATGGGACCTGTAATTCCAGAGTCAAGGAGCTTACACTCAAAGAATAAAAAATCTTCAAAAATTTTCCCTGCGAGAAGAAATATATGGACATCGGAAGAGCTTACTACTCTTTACATTTTTTAAAAGTCTCTACAATCTAGAGAATTCCCTCTTTGTCTATCTCCTTTATACAATCCCGACAGTCGTTGGCTGCCTCCAACTAATTGGCCAAATCTCTAGCACCATCCTTGAACTCTGTATCCATCTTTGCTACATCATGGCCCTAGAGCACCATGCAGGTGAGATGCGATATATTTGTCTATCAAAATCTCTGGGGGTCTAAAACCATGCCTCCATTATCTTGTCAAATTTTCTCAACATAAAATCCATCGAAGCGCATGTGTCAGTGCTAAAGGTATCGACTGTCGAAACCCTTGTTATGAATGTTGCAGATGAATTTAAAGAATTTTGTATCTCTAATAATTTACCCTTCAGGGCCACTACCAGATTCTTTCTCATCTAAATTTTTAGACCAAGTCTAAAGTGTTGGGCCCAGAGGTACCCAAAATATTTATCCCCCAAAATTCTCATCTCCGTGACAACCTCTTCCCCAAAATTCATTATCTCCTCCAACTCGCTCCTCCACTCTTCATATTTATCTATCTCCCCCTCCCACTGGGCAACAACACCATTTACCTAGCCCAAGATATTACTAACCTGGTGGAGGTCCGAGAGTGTGGCTGTCAGGAAATGTGTTACGGATCCTACCTGCTCAGTCACCCAATCATCTACTGCTTGTGCTTTCTTCTTGATCATTCTCAACGCGTCTATATCACCCTGAAAAAGTGGTGTTCCAGAGGTGGAATCCTCTAGAGGAATTGGGGCCAATGGCTACATCAATTCTACAAGAATCCCGAGGAGATTTTCATTTGTCTCTTTTGCCTCCTTTAGCCTCTGGGCTTGTTTATTATATCGGGCCTCAATTTCCCTACTCACTTCTCTCAAGAGGTCCAATTCTCTGAAAGGAAACTAAGTGTGTGGAAAATAGTTCCCTATTCTAAAATCCTGAGAAGAGGATCGTGCAAATTCAGATTTAACCCTTAACAATTATAGAATGATAATACAATAACATGCATACATAGAAAAAATGAGAATGACACAATGATTTACCGTAGGGAAAACCTTTCGGTAAAAAACCCCAGCACTTCAAAACCTGCACAATGTATTAATGAAAACTAATATTATTTACAATACACTTGCAATACAAGTTCTTTTAGGAGATTATCAACACTTAAAGATAAATTTGGCAGCATAAAAATGTTCCAACAATACACTAACTTCACTCAGATTTGCAACCCTAAAAAATGCTTATATCATGTGCTTCACTTTTTAGGGCAACTTCCAAAGGCAACCATATTAGGGTTTTACCAGTCTCTAAGAAAATAGGAACCCTATGATTGTAGAAGAGTGTACAGTACTCAACTGATTAGTTTCCACATGTCTTTCACATCATCACCCATCATCGAAACTTCTATAATTAGCTCTTACAAATATTAATGACCGTCATAAGAATCCGTCATAACCATTTCAGTCATGATTACCTTACACATTGTCCAAAGTGCTGACATTTGGAAAATATCAAATGTATGGAAATATACAAGGTTGAGACACCTTATTCCTAACATTATCCCACTTTTTGAACACCTTGTAAGAGCCAAAGGAAATAACAAGATTTAATTGCTATAAGCTAAGAGGCCCATAGAATCCAAACACGATCTGAACTTCTCTGTGCTCATAGGTTTTTTCAATGCATCCACAACATTATTTACTATCTCTTCCTTCTCCAAACTTACCTTTCCATCCTCTACCATATCTCTCACAAAGTGAAACCACACATCAATGTGCTTGGTTCTGGCATGGAAAGTTGGATTCTTCGCAAGGCAAATAGCACTCTGACTGTCACAACAAATTGTAATCTATCTTGCATCAACACCAACATTTGAACACAGTCTCTTAATCCAAATGGCTTCCTTACAACCATGAGTAGCTTCCATGTACTATGCTTCTATCATGGACAAAGTAACCACAGGTTGTTGCTTACTCATCCAACTGATGGCACCACCAAACATAGTGAACACATAGGAACTTGTGGATCTCCTGCTATCAATGTCACCTACCCAATCTGAATCCACAAACCCATGAATAAAAAATGAATGTGGAGCTCTAGAAGAGTTTCCATGATAGCATATGGAATACTCTGATGTACCCTTCAAATATCTAAACACTCTCTTAACTGCATCCCAATGTACCTATCCAGGTTTAGCCATAAACTAACTACTTGGGCAATATCTGGTCTAGTACAAACCATAGCATACATAAGGCTACCAACTACACTCACATAAGGTACTTTTCTCATGTCCTCCACCTCACTAGGAGATTTTTGGAAAATCATCCATAGATAAATTTTTTCCCATAGAAATAGGAACACACAATGGTCTACAATCTGCCATGCTAAACCTGTCCAACACAGACTTCACATACTTACTCTGACTCAACCAAAGTTTTCTATTAGACCTATCTCTACTGATTTCCATACCCAGAATATACCTAGCTTCCCCTAGATCTTTCATCTCAAACTGTGCTGACAACTGAGACTTCAAATCAGAAATCATACCCATACCCTTCCCAATCAACAACATATCATCAACAT
>MU228313.1:159793-178587 GCA_018584345.1 Thuja plicata
CAGAAATCATACCCATACCCTTCCCAATCAACAACATATCATCAACATATAATGCAATAATAAGAAGGTGATCATTGTCAACTTTGAAATAAACACAATGATCTGATTTCGATCTCAGAAAACTAATAAAAAACACAAAGGAATCAAATTTAAGGTACCACATCCTAGGAGATTGTTTCAAACCATACAAAGACTTCTTTAATCTACAAACCAAAGACTCTTTACCTTTCTAAATATAGTGCTCAGGCTGTCACATATAGATCTCTTCCTCAAAATCACCATGAAGGAAAACTGTCTTTACATCCATCTATTCTACCTCTAAATCATACGATGCTTCTAGAGATAACATAAATCTAATGGATGTAAGCTTTGAAACAAGAGAGAATATTCCACCATAATCAATTCCCTCCACTTGTGAATACCCCTTTGCAACCAATCTGACCTTGTACCTCTCAACACTGCAATCTACACAGAATTTCTTCTTAAACACCCATTTGCTTCCAACAGGTTTATGTCCTTTAGGCAAAGGTACTAGGTCCCAAGTTTTGTTCTTCTCCAATGAAACCATATCATCATCCATGGCCTCAATCTAGGAAACTACATCTTCCATACCTATAGCCTCTTTCATAGATCTAGGCCAGTAGTGTTTGTAAACAAGGCATAAGAACAAATGGAATCTAACATAGAAAATCCAAACCTCTCTGGTTGCTTTCTTTCTCTTGTGGATCTCCTCAAGGGCTGAGGTTGAGGTTGTTCTACCTTTTCTTCTAAATTTTTAGAGCTACTAGATCTCTCCTCATCATTAGATCCATCATGGTGTCTCTATTCAGTCTTCTTAGGGGTAGGAGGCAACTGAACAACATCTTCTTTCATTTCTTTTTCATCTGGCTATAGCACAATAGGAGAAGGTGTTAGTTCTCTAAAAATAACATTTCTTCTATACAACACCTTACCAATCATAGGATCCCAAAGCTTGTATCCTTTCACACCAACACTGTAGCCAATGAAGATACATTTTACAACCTTGTTTTCCAACTTAGATCTTCTCTCCTTAGGCACATGTGCATAAGCTTCACAACCAAAAACATGAAGATGTCTAACTGAAGGATTCTTACTAGACCACACCTCACCTCCATGGGTGTCTTACCAACAAGAGCTGATGTAGGAGATCTATTAACTAGATAGAAATTAATGGCCACATCTTTAGCCCAAAACCTTTGTTCGAGGCTAGCTCCACTAAGCATACTCCTAGCCTTCTCCATCAATGTCATGTTCATTCTTTCTGCAACTCCATTTTTTTGTGGGGTATAAGGAGTTGTCTTATGCCTCTCGATCCCTTGTTCTTTACAGAACTGTTCAAACTTTGCCAGAAAAAACTCACTACCATTGTCAATTCTCACACACTTAATTCTTTTACCAATCTTATTCTCTATGAGAGCTTTAAATTCCTTGAACCGAATGAAAACTTGTGTCTTTCTTTTAAGGAAATAAATCCATGTCCTTCTACTGTAATCATCTATAAAAGATACAAAATATATAGATTTGGAGAGTGAAGGAACTTTAACATGACCAAACACATCCGAATGGATAAGATCCAAAATACTAGAAGACTTGTGAGAATTGGAGTAAAATTAAACATGATTTTGCTTACCATAAACACAGTGTTTGTAGAAGTTGAACTTGAGACTACAATCATTTAACCCCTCAATGAGGTTTTTATTTTTCAAGGTTCTGAGACCCTTCTCACCAATGTGGCCAAGTCTCACATGCCACAACATTGTCTTTTCTGCAGGAAGTTTGCCTTCCAAAGTGTTAGCACCCTTAGGTACACTTGTTGCACTACCATCGTAACCCATTACCACAGACTTCTTCACTACTAGTTCAAATGGTGGACATGAAGTGACTATTGCTCTCTTCCTTGAGACCGAAGAACTATTGCACTATGAAGTGCAAGCATCCAGCTGAAACATGGTACCTCTCCTAGTACCTTTTGCGAGCACCATAGATCCTCTAATCATCTTGCATCCATCTTTTGAAAAAACAACTTGCACACCTGCATCATTCAACATACTTACAGATAGCAGGTTTCATGCCAAACCTAGGATGTGCATTACCCCGTTGATCCCCTTTACTTGTCCATTAGGGAATCTGATAGTGACTCTTCCTCATCCAACTATCTCTAGGTGAGAATCATCACCTAGGTACACCTTTCCACCATCAAACTCCTCATACTTTGAGAACCAACTTTGATGAGAGGTCATGTGAAAAGAAGCACCTGAGTCAATCAGCCACACATCATCAGATTCATGAGTGGCCAAGGTTGCGATAAAAGCATCGCCATCTTCTTGAGATTTTTCAAAATCTGAATCTAGGATTTTCTTCTTCTTCTTTGGCTCTTTGCAGTCCTTATGGAAGTTCCCAGTCTTACCATAGTTCCAACATGTTACCTTAGACTTTCTAGGAGTCTTAGATTTCCCATAGGATTTGGATCTACCCTTTTCAGAATTATTATCATTTTTCTTTCCTCTATCTTTGGATCTACTGCAAACAACAAGGGCTTCCTTGGTTGAATCGGAAGTCTTTCTTCGCATCTCTTCAAATAACAGCAAAGAAACCACATCATCCATTTGGAAAGTTACAATATTACTCCCAAGGGCCATCACAAGATGGTCCCATGAATCTGGCAAGGAACATAGCAGGTTCATACATCGATCCTCCTCCTCCAACTTGACACCAATTGATGTCAACTGTGAAATCAACATTTTAAATGCATTCAAGTGATCTACAATGGATCCTCCTTCCTCCATTCTCAAAGAATACAATTTCTTTCTCAGGAACAATCTATTCAATAAGGACTTGGCCTGATACACAGACCTAAGCCGTGTCCACAATTTGTTTGCAGTCTTCTCATTGAGAACATTCAGGAGAACACAATCTGCTAGATAGAGTCTAATGAGACCCTTATATTTATGATCCTTGAGATCCCAATCTTCTTGAGGCATGTTTACTAGTTTGATATCATTATCAACCACCTACCATACATCATGGTCTATGAACATGTCTTCCATCTTGAGTTTCCACAACTCAAAGTTTGTGCCATTAAACTTTTCCACCTCCATTCTACTATATGAAGAACCTTCCATCTCTTCCTGTAATAAGGTTATAAATACTCTACAACAATACTCCCACTGAACTGGAGATTACCTCAAAAAACCCATACCCTAACAAATAGAACCAAAACTGGCCAGGTTCTGATACCAACTGAAAGGAAACTACGTGTGCAAAAAATAGTTCCCTATGCTAAACTCCTGAGAAGAGGATCTTGCAAATTCATATTTAACCCTTAAAAATTACAGAATGATAATACAATAACATGCATACATAGAAAAAATGAGAATGACACAATGATTTACCCTGGGGAAAACCTTTCGGTAAAAAACCCCATTACTCCAAAACTTGCACAATGTATTAATCAAAACTAATACTGTTTACAATACACTTGCAATGCAAGTTCTTTCAAGAGATTATCAACACTTGAAGACAAATTCGGCAGCATAAAAACATTCCAACAATACACTAACTTCACTCAGATTTGCAACCCTAAAAAATGCTTATATCATGCGCTTCACTTTTTAGGGCAACCTCCAAAGGCAACTATATTAGGGTTTTACCATTCTCTGAGAAAATACGAACCCCGCGATTGTAAAAGAGTGTACAGTACTCAACTAATTAGTTGCCACATGTCTTGCACATCTTTGCCCATCATCGAAACTTCCATAATTAGCTCTTACAGATATTAATGACCGTCATAGGAATCCATCATAACCATTTCAGTCATGATTACCTTACACATTGTCCAAAGTGCCGACATTTGGAAAATATCAAATGTAAGGAAATATACAAGGTTGAGACACCTTATTCCTAAAATTCTCCTTGTTTTTCTCTCCTCCCTAAAGGTACCTCTATGATTGTGTATTCCAGATCTCCTACTACTGCCTCTTTTGCATCTAGGGGAGGTATTGCTACTACAAGGATGGTGTTCCCTCCCAAACTAGTCTAAATAGTATGGAGGGTCCGGTCCTTCTTAGGCTTCTGGGTGCTTTGGTTCTGAGCCATCATCTCAGCCAGAGAGAGAGGGGCTCTCACTACTACCCGGGCCTTCATCTTTCTTGATTCCACCAGCCATTGTGGTGGTGCGAGCGGCCTTATTGTCAAGTCCTAGACACTTGGATCCTCTTCAGCGGGCTGTCATGCTTCCTCAAAATTTATAGTCTCTATGGACTCCTTTCCTTTGTCCTCAAGGTTTCTTGGTCCTCCCACCTTAGTGTTATTTGTGTCCATATCTTTGGGTTTTCCCCCTACATTCTATTGCTACTAAATTTTTTCAGCATTCTCTACCAAGACATTCTCCTCCTGGGGCCTATTTTCTGGAGGGGGCGAAGGTGACTGACTTGGATTTGATCATTGTGATGCAGAGACCACCTCGCCAAATGTCATGTTTTGGGGAAATTGATCACCCTAGGTGTCTAGAGGTATTTAGAGTGTGATGACTAGAGGTACGGTTGTTCCTGAAGGTCTGATTTGCCCAGCCATAGTTGGCTTCTCAACTTGTATATGCCTTCCTTCTGTCTCAGTCCTCGAGACCGATGTTTCTTCCGCACCTTGTGTGATTTCTTGTTCCTCCTCCTAGGTCTCTATTTTTGGGGGAACCTCTTTTTCTTTTCTTTCCCCCTCCCTAGGGATAATCTCTACCTCTTGTGCAAAAATCTCTTCTACTGCTCTTTCCACATCTTCCTGCAAATTTACAAGATCATCGGTCTGGAAGATGTCATCAAAACTATCACGGGAAGGGGATACCTCCAGAAGATCTTCTCATTCGATGGAGGAAGAGATAAGCTACACAGGAATATTTCCCAATTGTTTGGGACTTACGTCTGTGCTTGGTGGGGGATTATCCCTCATCTTCTTCCTTCTCCTTAGTTGTAGTGGGGCCCCAGCATCTAGAATAACTGCACTCTCATCTTCTGTCTCCATTATCTAGCTCATAAGTGTTACAAGTGAAGGGGATCCTGAAGGAAGGGAAGATCCTACAAGAGCGACCGTGAGACTGAGGGAGAGTCTGGTTTTGATTGTCTCACTCAACTATCGAGATGACTTGAGTTGAGCTTGAAGTTGTTCCATTATTGAGGCTAGAACCAAGGAAGGGACCAGGGATGGGGTTCTCTCTTTTTCTTTCCCCTTATCTCTACTTTTTCTTGTTGTCCCAGAGCCGCAAGTGGATCCCTGCAAAACTGGACCATCTCAACAGGTGCTCTTTTTGCATACCCGTGCAAAATATTCATGACTCTACTTCAATACATCCTTGTTGATGTCCTCTATTGTCAAAAATTTCTAGGGTGTCCCAATCCATCAAAGGGAGAGCCATCTTGTCAATCCCTTTTGATTTATACTTTGCATCCTCCATGGGCTCGGTATCTGAGAAGTCCTTTGGAAAGGTTCGGAGACCCATGTGTTTCATAACTCCCTTAGTCATCCTCTCATAATGTCGACTCTAGACCTCAAAGTCACCTTGGAAATCTGCCCAAAAATCCTTAATATGAGGCTCATGGGGCACTGACACCCAGGGCAATGCATGCCTTATTTGTTTTAGTGGATCAAAGTTCTTCCACGCCAATTCGAATTGTGCTAGCCCCAGACTCTTTAATTCAATTTCGGCTTCTTTGGCCACTACAAGGCTGCAAGAATAATTCCCCCAAGTGATCAAGAAGGGGATGGTGGTAACCTTCTTAACCCCATAACATCTATGGACCTCTAGGATCTGCCTGCAGTATTCCATCAAAATAATCCTATCCCCACAATGTTTGGGCAATATGTAGGGCTTACCGGAGAATCCAGTCACCCGAATGTAAGAATGTTGTTGAAATTGAATGAAATAATGCCCATAAGATCTCACCAAGGCCATTGCCTCCTTTGATAGCTGGTAACTGACATCCTGAGTGGGTATCAAAATGTTGTAGTAAATGAAAGTATGATTTACCTGACAAAAATTGGGGAAGTTGGCTTCCCATTGAATGTGGGGAAAATGATCCCAAGGGGCACTCTGGTTGGGCCCTATCTGAAGGATGCCCTCTATAAGTAAACCCCATATTCTAGGTCTTTGTTGTGCCAGTGCCCATAGAACATATGAAGTCATGTGGAACTTTGATGTAGTGTCAACCTTGTTCAGTTGAAATTCCACGTGATTGGAAATAATGGTTTCCCAATAAAATTTTTGCCTATGGGTGGTGATGTCATACAGGAAGTAGTACATCCATGATAAAAAATCTTGGGCATATGCTTCCTCGAAGACCCGACATAGAAATATGATGCCCGCTTGTATACTTTCTCTGAAATCTGTGTGGGGGATCTCCAGATTCATTTTCATGTAGTCTTTCTTCAGCGTCTTCAGCCAATGGGTGTTGAGGTGTTACAGGGCCGCCTATTGAACATTGTCAAACTCCTTCATTGACATAGCCCAAGAGATGACAATAGAATTGGCAAACTAGGGAATTCCTAGTCCGGAAGAAAAAGTAGCAGTGTTGAGAGACACTAGGGGTGTTGGGTAGCCCATTGGAAGGCAAGTAGCAAGTATAATGGCCTGGATGGTTGTGTTGTAATTCTCCCAGAGTGAGAATCAACTCTGGGGACTACATGGAGAAATGGAAGTAGGCAACTTTGATTATGCCGGAGGTGGCCACGTTCTTCACCATGCTATCTCTGGCAGAACATTGAGTGAACATTGTCCTAACCAGGCCCTACAATTTGGCCCATGGTCTGACCTCTATGTCAATGATCAATTGCAGTTTGGAATCCACCTTGGATCCCATGATGACACCCTCCCCTAAATATTTTGCGGTGAGTGGGAGCTTTTCCAGTGCCTTCTTAGCCCTTGTCTTGGTGGATGCCCTTGTTGAAGTGGATGGAAGTTCCAGACTTGCAGGAGGGGATGGTATCTCAGACATGTTGCTTAAGTTATTTGTAACCTTGAATATTGGGCAACCGTTAATACATATAATCACATATAATTAACCCCCAGGTTCTGGAGATTTCATCACTTTTTCACACCTGTCCTCACGAAGATGTTAGTTGATATCAAATCTTAGAAATTCAATAAATGAAATAACTTACTTGATATTTGATCAATACCTAGGTGTCCCATGGATTCTAGTTCATGTGAGAAAGGAGATGAAGGTTGGGGGTTTCCACAGAACTTGGATTCCAGAAAAACTGACCGTTATTGAAATGACCCACCAATTTTTGCACTAGGCTGACATGGGTTGGCACATGGTCATGTAATAAATGGATTAACAAAATTTATGGTGATAGTTGTCTTAACATGAAAGGATTGAATGCCACTTTGGATGGCTTTTAATGCTTGTGCATGGGGAATTGATCCTTCCATGAATGTTGAAGTGATGGGGAGAGAGAAAGTTCACCACCTGAATAGGTGAGGTGACAAGGTCAAGTCTGGAAAACACTAGGTGGAAAGCTCAAATTTGTTTAAACAACACAAAGGGCATGGTGAGCTCGTCATAGGATGGGTAGGACTCAAATGGAATGTATAGACTAGGCACAAATTTATAGACAACAATACAGAGGCTATGCCCTACAGACACAAACAAACTTTACAAGAAACCTACAAGCCTCTATTCATAGATTTACAAAGATTTTATAGTTATTCACACTACTCTACAACTGCATAGAAGGTGGACAACCTTCTTTCAGATCCATCCCACCAATGGGAGGTGACGATGAAGATAGAGAAACTAAAACCCAAAAAAAAAGAAAAAAAATGAACCAAAATAAAGAAAAGAATCAGAAGGGCCTACCTTAAAACATGAAAAATGGAAGGAAGGACACGGGAGGTGCTCTGCAAATGAATAGCTCTAGAAATCTTGAACACATTGAGAACACTATAGGATACTTCAAACACACATGAGACCAAACTCCAAATCACTGTTACTCACTCGAAGAAAATTGCACTTAGCTCACTGATAAATCACATATATCACTCTTAATTCACTCCAAGGGTAATTTGTTTGTGAAAAGTGTAACAATGAAGGGTGGAGTCCTATTTATACCCCTCAGGTGAAAATTCACCATCCCCCTTCCGCAAATCCTGAGAAATGGAAAGCCTCCAGCCTCTAGGCCCAAGGATCCCGCGCGACCATGCCCTCCAACTAAAGAGGAAGCAATGGCACAAAGAATCTTGAGGTCCAGAATTTGGCTGGCACAAAGGAAACAAAACACTTTGGGGCTGGGTCCTAGAGTGAGGAAAACCAAAAAGGAAACAACAATGGCCCCGTGGAGGCAAAGGCCTGAGAATATAAAATAAGACCAAAAAGAAACAAAGGGAGAACCAAAACAAAAAAAAGGGGCACCCAAAATTTTGCTAACAAAATTTAGGGATGGGTATGCAGGGCAGAACATAATGGAGATGGGTGTTTGTACCTCTTGGTCCTTCAATATTTCAACATCATATTCCTTGGGGAGTTTGACTCCAAGAGAAGCTAGGTGAAGGAAGTATTTTTCTTTGTTGTCCCCAATGATTTTCACGAAGGTCTTTTGAAACTTCTAACTTTGTTTGAGTTTGTTATATTCCTCTTCGGTTATGTCTTATTCACTATCCGAATCAAACAAATGATGATCATGGTTTCTCTCTTCTTGAATTTCTATTTTGTCTTGGTTATCATCTTGGTCATATTGGTCAAAGGCAACACTCCATTCTCTATGTGGTACATCCATGTTGGGTGAGTCTTTATCAAAGAGGGGATTTCGAGATGTCTCTCCTTGTTGAAATTTTAGTAATCTTGGAGGTCTTTCTGAATCGTCAGCAAGGTATTGTTTCTTTCTTATGTTAACCATGAAAGCAAGGTATCAATCTTGTCAAAAGTATTCTAATTGTGCCAAAGGAATTTTTGAATTTTCCAAATGTGTTTGTCCAAGTTGTGATGAGTTTGAGTTTTATTGTTTGAAGTGATTGATTCCAGTGTCATAGGGTTAGAATGCCCTAATATTGAGATGGGAACCAAGAATATTTGTTTAGTGAAATGACAATAGGATTTGGAATTAATTGCAAAAACCCTAAAGAACATGCAATGTAGACTTCCAATTAGATTGAGAAACAATGTTAGGAAGACTAGCAAGAACAACAAATTCTGACTAACAAGCAAAAAGGGTATCCAAAACTGTAAATTTTTTAAGTTTGACAAATGTACAAGTACCCTATGTCCCAGATGCGACCTACCAGATGTGATCCTAGATTTATGGGATGTGATCATGTTCTTCCTAAATGTGACTCTATTTTCTAGATGCAATCTAGGATCTACCAAATGTGAGCTTTCTTCCCAAATGTCAATTTGTTTACGAAATATGACCCAGGATTTTCCAGATGCGATCCTCTGATGGATTTTTCTAAGTTTTCCACTTTGTTTTGAAGGAAATGAAATTTTTTTCAACTCCAGTGTCTGTTTGATAAATTCTAGAGTGTTTTTATTAAACATAAATGTCTGTGACTATCAAAATACTAATTGTTTGGGGTGTTTATCTTGTTATTTAAATTTTGACACATCAACCAAGTTGTTTAAGAACCAAACACACCTATTCCCTAAAAGCTATGGCACAACATAAAAATATTTTATCATAGACTCAATTACAAACTCAAATGCTAATCAGAATATGACCATCACCAAGCATGCAATGGCTCCAGTTATGATGTCATATTATCAAAATTCAAACGCAAGTGAGTACAAAAAATGATGAGTATCTTGGGGCAATTACTATTTTCCTTGCATAAATACTATCACCTTTCAGAGATGAATTGGGTGGTCATAACTACAAAGTGTTTTAATCCTGACATCCATTTCAAACCATCCCCCGTAAAATTGCAGAAGGAAAAATTAAGGCATATAGCCCTATGAGTACCAAAATGAGTGTAGTCTCGCAAGCAAGATTCAAGCGGCTCCACTCTACACACATCCAAGCATGTCTAAGGAATGATAGTCAAAATTCCAAGGAAAAAACCAATTACATCTTCTGAGACTTTGGCCTCAATAAAAATTTTTGATTATAGTGAGATGGAAGGGTTGGCATTCACCTGTCCTCACTTGGGTCATTCCTAGGAGATTTTTTCCTCAACCAGCAGGCCTTCTAAAGTTAAAATAGGTAAAGAGGATTGGCGGCTTAGGAGTCTAGATCTTTTATTCTTCACGATGAAGAAGACAATACTCTCCTATCCATGTCATTTTCTCCTATCAAACATGCCATGCAAGTTCTTTCCCTCAAATTTTTAAACTCAAAACTTAGTCCCCCGTCTCAAGTTTATGATTTTCCAACTTGGGAGAAGAGAATAATCCTCTAGTTGGACTAAAAACCAAATTCAAATTTGATATTTAGGTTCCTCGAAAAGAATTTAACCAACATATTGAGAGATTTTAGTTCATTTCCCTAATTTGTATTCAATACTTAACTTGATGTTTGAGGTTCTGATTTTCCATGAAGGAAAAGAGCTTACTTCTCTAATCAAGTTACGAATTGGAGAGAAATTTTGTTAAGTTCCTAGAATTGCAAAAAGTTTGATCAAACGCTTAAGACAACCTACAAAACCACTTTTTAGTAGTTTCACTTCATCTCCTTAGCCAAGGAATCCTTCAATAGCATCCTGCAAGAACTCATTAGGTTTCTTAAACAATCAGATTCATCCAAAAACATGCAAAGTTAGCTTATTAGTCATCAAATTTATCAATTATGCAAGCAAGATAACCAAATGTGATTCTAAACTTTACCAGATGTGACTTTTTTTCCTAAATGTGATCCAGGAATCACTAAATGTGAGCAAAGATCCTAAATGCAACCATTTCTCCTAAATGCAATTTGGGATTAACCAAATGTGAGCCTTTACCAGGTGCAATTTAGAATTTACTAGATGTGATTCGGGATTTCCTAGAGGAGAGCTTCTTTCCTACATGTGATCTTTTGCTTCCAAATGCGAGTCTGCCTCAAGAAAGAAAAAAAAAGATCAATAATTAGCTCAAAATTGAATAGAAATCTGGGGCTTTGCCCCACAATAGGCACTAGAAATGTGTTTGTGAATTATGTACATGAAAGATGGAATAAAACACTTCAATATGTCATTGCATCAATGGTTAGAAAGATGTAAATCAATTGAAAAGCATAAGGAAACCATGGAAAATGACATATTGCTTCCTATCTCGAAAGAATATGATTTAAGCTATAAATTGCCCTCAGATTATGCATTAAATCAGTGACACATTTAGTCCTATAATAGAAGATTCATTGAGAAATTGAAGCTACTTATCATGCAATTCATGCCTAGGAATGATGCAAGGATTCATTAAAGCATAAATGGGATTTATCTAATTATCTATTGAAATCATGAAAACAAAATGACAACATAAGGATGCAATTAGAATTCTAAAATTTGGGACCCTATTGAGCTCAAAATTCACTCCTTTTATGGAAGAATTCGAGAAATGAGTGGTTGAGATCAACTTGTGAGGAGAGGTGAGGATTGAATATTTGGTGATCCATGTGAGTGATCCATGTGAGTTAACTCTCATTGGTTCATGGATTGACTTTCCATGTGCAAGTGATGAGTTGTATTTAGAGATTTTATTTAATTCCTTTTAATTAATTACTTTAGCCAAGGATTTATTGGGTTGATTTGATTTAAATAGGCCAAGGAAATTTATGTAAGTTAGTGATCAAATCACTTTTATTTTAGGAGAGTAATTTGATTTTTGATGAATTATGTCAATAATCAAATAGTTGGATTGACATAATTGAGGGTGTGATCACATTTAGGGAAAATAGGGTCTCTAGTTAGAGTAGACCAAATTAGGGTGGTTATAGGTAATAAATGGATGAGGTACTAAGATAGATATTATTACTTACAACCCAATCAATTATTCTTGCACCTACAAAGGCCAAAGTATTATCATAAATTATAGATTCTGGTGTACCAAACTATGCAACCTAGTCTTCATAAAAATTAAGAATTTTAATATCATTTGAATCCTTTAAAGCAATAGTTCAGTCCATTTTGTAAAATGATTTATTTCTATAAGAATATATATATGCTCTGAACTTGATGGAGGGTTTATGGGACCAATAAAATCAAGTTCCCACTTCATGAATGTTTGCTCCACTTGGATTGGATGCAAGGTAAAGCTGTTAATCTATGTTTATCAACAAATATTGCATAATTCAAACAATTCCTTACCCATATAAATGCATCCTTATACAAAATTGGCCAATAGTAACCAACCTTCATAATTTTTAATGTTGTGGTTCTGGCTACAAAATGACCACATGTTGGTCCACTGTAAAACTCTTCTAGAACTTTATCAATCTGATCTGATTCTATGCATCTTAACAAAACCTCATTGTAGTCTCTTCTAAAAAAAATATCATTCACTATGACATAAGGAATAGCATGAATTATAAAATACCTTCATTTTGAGCTTCTCAAGCCATGTGGGCATTCACCATTTTTATGAAAATAATTTTTTATTTCTTCAATCCAACTGAGGGATTTTGATGGTTTAACATTTTGGCCTACATCATCATGAATTAATACAATATTACCTTGATGTTGTTGGTTTTCCACATTGCTTGCAGCAATTTTTTGACACATTCTCCTACCTCTTACAAGCTTGGTAACCTTGATTTCAACATCATACTCCATCACACATGTTATCGAACCAACTCTTTTATCATTCAGGTCCTTGTTCACAAGAACTCTTTCACACTTGGATGGACAACCTTTAAGTGGATCTTTCTTCTCAAAATCAATGGCTTGAATTTCTTAAGAATTCTAATCATAGCCAATATATGTTTTTCAATAAATGTGTATCTTTTCTAATATCCTTCCAAACCTTGGCTGAAAAAAGAAACCGGTTGCTCTTTTCCATCATCATTTTTATGAACTAGCATTGTTGAAATAGAGTCAACATATCCAAATGCATACAAAATAAAATATTTATTGGAATTTAGATTGACTAAAGTGGGCATTGAAGCTAATGCTTTCTTTACATCTTAAAAACTTTCCTTACCCTCATTAGTCCAACTGAAACTTATGTCCTTTTTCAACTTTTTTGTCATTAGTTTTAGCAAAGCTGCAATATTAGGAATGAACCTCCTAACAAAATTTATTCTTCCAAGAAAGATTTGAAATCCTTTCTTGTGTGTAGGAAAAGGCAAGACAAGTATGGAACTTACCCTCTCAGGGTCAATTGTAGTTTCATTCTTAGAGACAATGTGTCCAAGTAATTTGCCTTCATGAACAATAAATATGCACTTTTTTGGATTCAATGAAACTCCATATTCTCTATATCTCTGAAAAGTCTGCCTTAAATGCTTGAAATGTTCTTTAGAATTATTAGAAAAAAAAGTAATATCATCTAAGTATACAAGTACAAACTTGTTCATAAGGCCATGAAAAGCCATTTACATTGCCTTTTGGAATGTTGCGCCAGCATTTGAAAGACCAAATGGCATTTTCATGTATGCCATGTTCCTCATTTAGTAGTAAATGTTGTTTTATATTGATGTTCTTCACTAACCAGAATTTGGTTATAGCCTAAAAAACCATCTAAAAGTGAAAATTTGTCAAAACTTGACAAATTGCAAAACTTGCTCCATTGAGGGCACCGGATGGTGATCTTTCAGAGATGCTTGATAGAGGTCTCTGAAGTCTATAAAATCTAATTTATCCATTCTATTTCCTCACATGCACTAAATTTGAAACCCAAGATGTATGCTTTATGGGAAAAATAATATTACCTTCATTCAACTTTGTCATTCAGTTTTCATCAAGTGTTCCAGTTTGGGATTCAATTGCCTTTGATTCTGCATGACTAGTTTTGCATTAGGTTCCAACTCCATAGTATGCTGGAATAATTGGGGATCCAAACCTCTCAAATCATACTAATTCCATGAAAAAACATTATTGAATTCCTGACAAAGTAAATTAAATGTTTATTGCTCCTCACTAGTACATACCTTACCAAGTTATAGAAATGTGTCCTTCGTGATTTCAATAGATTCATAATGATCCTCTTTGAATGATATGTTGGTTTTTTCTTCTCTATCTTGATCATATGAATTAAATATGGGCTCAAGGGTGACCAAAACCTTAGGTAACTTATTTTTATTGAGTTATAAAATCTGGTCACCATATTGTTGTTGCAATTTTTTTTATTTCCATTTGAAAATTCAGCTTCTTCCATCAGAAAATTGATTATTTGATCGTCTAAATGAAATACCTACCAAATTACATTATTATCAGGAACAAAGGTCCTTATAGTTGCCTTGAAATAATTTTGTGTTTGGGCATTCTTGAATTCTTTTGGAATGTCAAATTTCGTCCCCATGGCTGCTAATTTATCAGCTTATTTATTTTGCCCTCTAGGCATTGAAACAATATTAAAAGCTTCAAAGTTTTCAATTAAATCCCAAATGCTATGTTTTTACAGCTTTAAAACTTCATTTTTAGTAACATTTAAGTTACATCCCTGGTTAACAACTAATTAACTATCACCAAAAACCTACAAGTTGTCGATTTTCCTCTTCCTAGCCCATTCTAAGCCATGAACCAGTGCTTCATATTCTTTTGTATTATTTGTACAACTGAAAGAAAATCAAAAAGTAGAATAATACCTTTTATTTGTGGGAGAAATTAGTATAGCTCCACCACCTTCACCTATCTTTCTTCATGAGCCATCAAAATAGAGCTTCCAAACATCATTACCTTGCTGCAAATTGGACTCATTTTTACCTTTTGACAAGATTTAGAATGATGGAATCATGTTCTAACATGATATAATTCCTTAAACCAGAAACATCCATGTCACTAAATGGCTGAGCAGAAGAAGTTTCAGCTTCCCAATGGTCAAGAATAATATTAGGAATTCTTTCTAATGGTGTATTTGGATCATGGACTGCAAGTTCGTCATGATCATGAAACACTAAATTTTCAATTATGACACTTGGTGTGTATGGTTCAATATGACTATTAGAAATTTGTGTGATTTCTCCATCATTCTAGTACCATAACTATTTTTAAAACATATATGTGTCCAATATGATGATAAATAACCACCTATTTTGGTTGTAAAAACTCTGCTGAGGCATATGCCAAAATATGGTGGTAAATCTATTACATACACATCTTGGTGAATTGAAAAGTTTGGACAAATATGCCATGTTAAGCTCAAATCCTTAATAACTCCAATTGTGTTAATGGTTGATCCATCTAACTAAGCAACACCCTTCTCAACTAGTTCATATTTCAACCCCATCTTTTTAGCTAGTTGCTTAGGCATCATGAAGCTACTAGCTCCTGGGCTATCATACAATTATGTTTAATAAATCACCTACAATAAGAGTAACATAAAATGGAGGGGGATTTACCCATGATTTTTTTTGATGATTTTTAGATTGTGATTCATTGGCTATTAAAACCTTATCCTTTTTAGATGGTTGTTCAGTAACTTAAATCTCAGCTAATGCCTTTCTCGTATTATCCTTTTGACTAGGTAATTGAAAAGAATCTAACAATGATATAATACAATTCATTTTCTTCATTTGATCAACAATATTAAATTATGGAAAACTAACCTTTTTTTTCGCCTTTTCAACAACTTATGAACTATAACTAATTGAATGTTTGAAGATGAAAAGTTGATGATCACCGAGATGCAGAAGAGAATGCAAGACATTAAATCAATTAATGTATTGTATTGTCATTGATGTCAACTTGATATGGTATGAGTAATCATACACATATTGGTCATAATATCAAAGAACCGAAGAGACAAAGTTTATGTTATCGGGTGAAACATAAAAGTGATGAATACACCAAGTGACAGTGTAAACCGACGGACAGTGTAAATTGACAAAAAATGCACACTGACAGACAGTGAACCCCAAGCATTTCAAAGTGTTGACCGAGCACCACAGTTAACTAAATTTTTCATCGAAAACAACTGAGGATGATGACCGAGGAGAACTGAAGTTCAAGAAAAACAAAAACACTTAGCTGGTAAGAGCTATACTTAGGATTAACTGATTGATTGATTTATTCTTAACGATTAGTTGAACTAAGATAAGAATGAGATTTAAAGCACATTCTATTCACATCTTTCATGGAGTGATTTGTGGAATAAACTTAAAGAAAATATTTTAGAGATAAAGAAATGCATGGCGAGATTTACGAATCTAGAAGAAAGCAATGACAAAAAAATGGAACTAAGCAACTTATCATGACTATATAAAGAGACAAGGAATTCATTATGAATAGAGGAATGATGAGTATAATTATGGTGAAGATAGAATTCTTCATGCAGATCTGATCATACAGGCTAAAGAACAGAGCCAAGAAATTCTATAGACATCGAGCAACAGAGGATAGAAAATTCACCGAGAAGAACAAAGAAGGGGAGAAAAGGAAATAAAGACTATACATTGATCAGATAGGTATTTGTGGACTTACAATAGATCTGAACATCTACAAATTAAATTTGTATTATTGAACAGATCATTTACTGTTTCATTTTAACCATTGATTTAGAAAATCTCTTAACCGAGTGGGATTTCACAATCCTTAATGTATTGAGATACTCAAGAGTATCAAAATGTTTTTGCTTGTTGACATAAAATTGATTGCATAGGTCAAAATACTAACCAACGGTTTTAAATCCTCTAACAAGGTTGTACTTAACAGTGTGTTTGTAACCTTTAATAGGGTTTTCTCTTCACCAAGCTCACTTCAGAAGAGTGAAAGTTTTGGGTTACCGGTCCTAAGTGGTTTTTCCCCTAAAAGGGTTTCCATGTTAAAAATCTATGTGTCAAATGTGTATATGTTTATTACTTTGATATTTTTCTTTACACATTAAGTGATACTAGATTGATCAGTTAACACTAATTTTATTTACTACTATTCAGTAAAGCCTAGAAAAGATAAACAGTATATCTTACCAAGCAGAGTATATTTGATAAATCTACTTAAGGAATTCATCTTGATGGACTGAAAGATAACTAGAGGATATTATACTTAGGAAATAATTTTTGGTTGGATTATTGGAATTATTTTGAAGGCCACTGATTTACCCCCCTCCCCTCTCAGTTATCCTAACAATTGGTATAAGATCTTTGGTTCTTAGAAGGAAAGTTTAAAGGGACTTAGGCTAAAGATCACAATATGAGTAAGAGGGATGCTCCTAAGTTGAACAAGGACAGATTTGCATCATGTAAAAGTAGGATAAGACTTCATCTATCATGTATTGGAAATGATGTTACACATCACTTGGATACTAAATATACTACACCAACTGGATCTCTGACTATTGATCAATTGAGAGGAAAATATGAACACAATGTTATGATGATAGAACTTTCTTCCTCACTATTCGATGTTGAATTTGAAGATGTAAAATCATGCACCTCTGAAAAGTAAATGTGGGAAAAACTCAAGCTAGTACTTGGAGGAGATGCTAATGTGCTAAGAGAAAAATCATGAAATCCTAAGAGGAAAGTTTGATGACCTAAGAATGAAAGAAGGAGAGAAGATCACTTAGTACAGTGACCAAATCAAAGAAGTTGTCAATGCTATCCATGGAGTAGGAGGAGTACTTGTTGAATAAATAGTTGTAAGTAAAATTATGAGTACCTTACTACATGTTTATGCTATTAGAGTATCTTCAATTCAAGAAATGAGAGCAGTAACTAGTAACAATGTTACTCTTGATAGTTTGATTGGTAGACTTATTTCATTTGAGATGAACAACTATGACAACAGTGTCTTACCAACTATTGAGTCTGCATTCAATTCTTCTCTAAAAATAATAAAATCTAGTAACAAACAAACTATGAGAAATGATAGAGACAGTGACAGTGATGAACAATAACTTGATGAACTTTAAGCACTAATGGCTAGAAGATTACATAGAGGTAAAGGAAGATAAAAAAGGTAAATTGCCATTGGTCTATTTTAATTGTAAAGAAAATGATCATTTTTCTACTAGATCCCCTAACAAGAGAAAGGATGAAAGAAACAATGACAAATCTTATGAAAAGAAGTATGATAGAAGTGATGAATGAGACTATAGAAGAAACCAATACTCTGATAGAAGAGATAACCAAGATTACAAGGACAAAGGAAAGAAGTCTTGTTACCTGGTTGAGAAAAAAGCTAAAAATACTGACACCAACTCTGATGAATAAATTGAGGTAGTATTTTTTGCGATGAAGGATGATTCAAAAGATGAAGAAAGGTATGATGAAACTGCACTTATATCTAAATTTAGCAAAATGATGTCTAGATTATTGATAGTGGTTGTACTCATCACATGACTAGAAATAAGGAAATTTTTGAAACTTTTGAATATTATAATGGTGAATCAATCAAGATGGGTAATGACTCACCTTGCCCAGTTGAAATAAAAGGAACCATCATGTTGAATAATCTGATCAGATGTGAAAATGCATATTGGGTAAAAGGACTTAACTATAATCTATTAAGTGTTTCACAGCTAAACAACACAGGACATCAAGTTGCATTTAAGAACAAAAAGGCAATGATCTATAATGGAAAAGGAAATTTAATCGCTACTGGTGAACAAACAAAAGGTAATCTATTCTATCTTGATAATATTGAGACCACTTGTTTATTGGCTAGAAATGAAGACATTTGGTTGTGGCATAAAAGGTTATGTCATGTGAATTTTGACAACATG
>MU228313.1:198175-211802 GCA_018584345.1 Thuja plicata
GCAAAGTGTCCAATCTCTTTACAATTAAAACATACAAGTGGTAACTTACCTTTGTATTTACCTTTGCCTCTTAGCATTCTTCTTTCCATGAGTGTTTCAATTTCATCTAGATCTTCTTCTTCACTTTCACTTTCACTGTCTCTTCTAGATGAATGTCTCTGACTAGATTTGCTTATTCTCACAGAAGACTTGAATGCAGACTCTAAGCTTGGTGAGACACTATTATCAAAATTGTTCATCTCAAATGAAATCAGTCTACCAATCAGGCTATCAAGAGTGACTATATTATTTTCTACTGCTCTCATTTCTTGAATAGAAAATACTCTAATAGCATATATAGGCAATAATGTTCTTAGGATTTTACTTACCACTGTCTCCTCTTCAAGTGTACCTCCAACACCTCGTATAGCATTGACTACCTCCTTTATTCTTGTGTTGTACTGTGTGATGTTTTCACCTTCTTTCATTTTGAGATCATCAAACTTTCCTATAAAGCTTTCTACCTTGGCTCTCAAAGCATTTGCATCACCTCCATGTACAAGTTTCAACTTGTCCCACATTATCTTTGCATTTTTTCAATCTTTGACATCCTCAAATTCAGCATCAGAGAGTGAGGCTGAAAGGTCTATAACCATGCAGTTATGTTCATGCCTTACTCTTGATTGATCCACTATCAATGGTCCTGTAGGCAACACATATTGAGTTTCTAAGTATTGAGTAATATCATTACCAATACCTGATAAGTGAAGCTTTATCCTTCTTTTCCATGAAGCAAAGTTGTCCTTGTTCAACTTGGGCACATCTCGTCTATTCATCTTGTGATCTTTCACTTAGGTCTTAAAACCTTCCTTCTAAGCACACAAGCTCTGATACCAATTGTTAGTAATAATTGAGAGGGGGGGTGAATCAGTGGGCTCAAAAATTTATCTAATTTAAACTTTAATCCACCAATCAATACTTCTCAAATTATTAAGTCCCAACAAGATGCATGCCTTTGAAATATTTGAAACAAATAACTATCTGTCAGTTTACCTTGTCTGTCCCGTTTCTCCTTGATAACCGATAAGTAGTAAACTATATTTACCAATACTTAGTAAATATGTAGAGTATACTAGTCAATCCATAAATGCATATACAAAATGTAAAATAGTAAAGTAATAAATCATACACATATAACACAAGGATTTTAACGTGGAAACCCTGTTAAGGGAAAAAACCACTGGGACCGGTACCCCAAATTTTCACTCTTCTGAAGTGAGCCCTGTTAGGAGCCGACCCTGTTAAAGGTTACAAACAAACTGTTAAGTGCGACCTTGTTAGAGGATTTTCAATACATAGGTTTTCACTAAGTATCTGGCATCTATGCTACCATTCTTGAATCAGTCTCATGACTGTCAATAGGCTTTATGCAAATCTTATAACCATCCTTGAATCAGCCTCCTTCTTAGACTGTGAATAGGCTTTAGGTAAGACCGGTGCTAATATCATGAGTCAACCTTTTGGTAATCTGTTAGGATATACCTCAATTACAAAAGACTGTTAAGTCCTGCTCTGTTAAGAGACTTAATTCTTCAATGGTTAAACTGAAACAAAATGACCTGTTTCTAATGCAACTGAATTGCAGATTTTCATATCTATTTACTTACAATATCTTTCTGATCAATGTAACACTACAATTCCTTTGTACTTAACTCTTTCTGCTTTGTGATGCTGTGATTTTATGTTCGTTGGTGTCTGCAAAATTCTTTAGCTCTCCCTCAACTTGATTGATCAGGGTTGCATGAAGTTAATCCTTCATCAGTTTCTCTTCAGCATCTTCTATCAGTTCACTCCCCCGTGTATTTGATTGCATATTGACCACCATGAGAATGAATTATGCTTGTCTCTTAAATAGATATGATTTTCCTTAATTCTAGGTTCTCGATTCTTGATTCTTGGTGTGAAAGACAATCCAACCAAATTGATTTATGGCTTTAACTCCTCATTTATCTTGTAGTTATCTTCTTGCCAACTGTAAAAATCACTTACTTAACTGTGGTCGAATAAAAAAAATAAAACAACTAGTTAAGTCTATCCTTTAGCTCTGCCAGCTAGATATTTTGTCATTTTCTGATCTCTCTGTTCCGTCGATCAATTCTACAGTTCATCACCGGTGACAACTACCAGTTCCGTCAGTGTCACTTTAGTTAGCTTTGGGATCTCTGTCCGTCGGGCATCATTGGATCTTGTTCATTGGGCAACACTATTTTTAGCTCGTCAGGCATAATGTGATTCTGCTTCATCGGGAAATATTGTCTTTTTCTCGTCGAGCATCACTGTGACTTTAATCTCTGTCTTTATCGATGGTGTGCACTCCGCCAGTGTAGTCTGTCACTTAGTGAATACTAGACTTTTATGCATTGATGCAAGAATGACCTTTATTCCATTGGTTCTCTGAAGTCTTTGTCATTATGTATATGACCATACAGATGATATCAAGTTGACATCAATGACAATACAAACCATTAACTAATTTAATGTCTTGCATCATCTTACACTTAATATAGTCAATCATTTAATCAGTTACATGTCATCACTCAAGAATTTCTCTAAAAATAGTGGTTTTTCATTAAACTTTCTTCAAAATGTATCCTCTGTCAATCTCTCAATTAGAAATGCTTCAAACAATATAAAAATATCTCCCTAACTGACCCAACTGATTCAAGTCCAGTTGTGGCCATTGGGATCATAGTTTCAACAGTCGAGCAACTTTTAGAAATGTTGCATTGACAACATTGTTCAAAAATGACAACTTTTTGACAAAACTAACAACATCAACATTGCTTCATCCCAACAAGTGGGAAATGACTCTAAATTCCTATAAATGAAAAAAAAGGGTACACATGACCCTTGGAACACTTCTGCAACCAAAAATACAAAATTTCATAAAAACACTAGAGACAGTCCAGTGAACTAAGGACTTATGGTTTATAAATGTACCAATAAGATCCCAGTCCACACAAGATGGACCATGACAACTATTTGGATGGTTAGACATATCCCATTATTACATTTTAAAAAATAAACCAATAAAAATCAAGTCCTGGGTGCCCTGCACCACATTGTCCTAGTGGTCACTACTCCTTGATGGTCATAATGCTCTTGAAACACTGAGACTACCCTATGATAATGTGAAATAGTCACTAAGGATAGTCAAATTCCTTTGACATAGTAAAAGAGACTTTGAAGAAGTGTGCATATTAATCCATGAAATATTTATTAGGACTACTGCAAAACCTTGAATCTCTTTTCATTAGATTATATGATGGTATTATGATGATCATCTAAGAATGGTGCACATGAGCTAGATGTACTATTTTTGTCATAATCTAAGTCTTGGTTCATTAGCATTCCATCACTATCTCTTGTGGTGTAGAAATGTGCCACAACATACTACTTTTCTTTATCATTGAATCACTTCTTGGGAKTTTTTTTCCTCRTGCTTTGATTGGAACTRTGGAGGCTACCTCTGTTGCTCCCCTTTGATGTTCCAAGGTGTCTTCACTGATGTAATAATCTTCTAATATTCTRAYAGTGTCTTTGTAGTCASACCAATCATGGTTTATCCATTGTCTTGCACCCTATAATAGTCACATACTGGTGACTGAGAAAACATCATTTCTCACTACTTGAAACATCCTTGCCATAGTCCTTTAAATCTATTTTCACTTCATCAAAACTTTGTCACCTATGAAACCAACTATCTTTGCTATCCAAGATAATGATATGTTGAACTTCAACACAAGCTCACTATTATTGATCTGGTCTCTAATGTTGAACAATAGTGATAATGATGCTTATAACAATGAGGAGAGTGGACCATTTTTAAGGCATGCAAAGAATTTTCATGAAGACAAATAAGAAGATTTGAATGTTGGTGCAGTCAAACAATGAAATCCAAGAGCAACAATTAGTGTGAAGAATATTCACACCATGTAATGTAGTCATAGAATTAAAGGCAGGTCTTATGAGGACAATGTGTAATGCATCATAAATTTTGGGTAAAATCACTGAAGGGTGCAACAACTTAATATATGTGAATTTAATCCCATGTTGTTAAGAGAAATTATGTGGTGTCTCATAACAACTACTCATTTCTAAGAAATTGTTTTTTTTTTTTTTTTATCAGGCTCACTTTGGCATTCACTTCAAGAAAAGCTGAGTAAAGGACTAGGAATACCACCAATGAACCTTCGCACAAGCTCATGTATGTTCCTATTTATAATATACATTTTTGTATGGAAGTGGAGGGTATTATTGAGGGTGTAACTGTCTTTTATTTCATTTTCAACATTTTTCAGCTGTGCAATGTGAGATTCATCAAGATTTTTTAGTGTTAGACTGAGCATGAACATGTAATATTTTTGATATTTGGCTTATTTCCATTGATTTTTAAAGAAGTTAATATTTTTTCTAGCTGAAGGTGATTGTTCTTGTTACAAGTTGTCACTTTTATTTGTCTCCCAGTTAAAAGATGAATGCCAAAAACTAGAAGATGGAGTTGAAATTTTATCTTAGTCATCATGATTGAGTAATCCTAATTAGAAACGTGGTTGTTTTACATGTCTCTAAGTTTTGACTTGAAAACTGTAGTCTTCAATGTGATGCTTAGATATTTGAATTAGTTATATAATCTAATATTTTGTAATTTGTGTTTAAATGGTAAAAGGGGCTACATTTGTTGCACTAACTGATATTCCAAACAGAAGAGCATAAATTACTTGTTGGGCTTTCAAGAAAACCCACTGACCCCCATCCCCATCCACCCACCAGAAATTATACAAGGTAGATTTTAAAGTAGCAATAAGTTTACTTTATATTGCTAGTAAAAGATACGCTTAAAATATTAACAAAAATGGTATTGAAATGATTTTTCTGGAAACTAATAGAAACAATCAAACAAAATAATTGGAAAAGAAGATATTGGCTTTAAGAGTTGTAGCAGTCTAATGGGACAAATCTGATTTCTCCAGGCAGAATGTAGCTTTCTGTTGGAATTTTAATTTGTTATTGTTACGTGTTTGAATGTGGATCCCAATGACACCAATAAGAAGACTATAAAGTATAAATGTCTCTCAGTGTCATACCCATCATTATTATAAATGTCAAAAATCACAACTATTTAACATAGTAGAAATGATAGAATGCTCCCATGTGTAATCCTTGATGGCCTTGGTCGATACTCAGCAAAGTTTACAGAAAGATTAGGAACTATTAAAAATTTAATTTGATTATTTTCAAGTATTTGTTAGTGCTGAAATGAAAATGATTGCTTGTTTTAATTTAAAAAATTGAAAATATTAGCATATTTCTTGTTGTTTGGAATTGTGATAGCATATTGGCAACTTCCTAGAGTCTTAAAAATGTTGTAGATTGTTGATGTGTACCAGCTTAAAATACCATAACAAGATTTATTACTCTTTAAGGGTAAGTAAATATGTAAAACATATTAGTTGTTGGTGGAGGATCTCATTTTATCTATTGCAATGGATTCAACCATTTTGCATGTGGCAGATTAACTGCCCATTAATTGCCACTAACATCTAGTGGTCATCTCCCACATAATAGATAAGAGAGTTGAGGGACTTATTGGTATAATGGCAGTTGTGGGTGGGGATATGATACTATGCCTATGTTTATTATCAAGTGGTGGGGATGATCCTATACCCATGTCTATTATGCCATATTGATTCTGATCCAGGTCTAATGTCTAAGTTGTATCCTATACCGGCTCTATAACTAACACTATTGTGTCTTTTGTACATTGTTGCTTCTTGATATGTTCAATATCCCCTTATGTGATTTCCTTTGGTTCGAATGCTGTGTCTTAGGGGTATCCCTTCTATCAAATCCAACCTAGACTTGTAACTGCCATCTCGGACTCGGAAATTAATGTGGTTGTTTGTCTGATTCAACATTTAACTTTAACGTTGCATGGTTCAAACTTGAAAAAAATGTCTTGGGATTCAAACATAGTCACCATTAGGACCCCAATGGTTTCCCATTTGAGCCCAACTCATTGGACTTGTCTTATGTGTCATTGCTGCAAATATTGGAAGCTCTCCAAATTTATAGATGTAAAGTATTGGGCAAAAAATGTTATTTCAAAGAACATAATGGTTGGTGTTGACCAACTATTGTAAAACAAGCCTGAAGTTGGTTGTCTTTTCTACAGATGTTATGTCCAAGGGATATCTACTTTGTTAAATTGCAGCTTATGCTTTGCACTTGGACTTGGTGGATATGTTGTGTGCGTGGGCCATCAAGGTTGGCTGGGTTTTTGTCTTGTCTTAAGACCATATTTAACTCCTAGAGTATGCAGTTTGCAGACTTGTTTTTTATAATAGAAACATGTGTTATACTTTTAACCACTTAAGATCCCAAAGCATCATCATTTGACTACAATCTTTTTGGCAATCTGAGGTCTATGATTTTTGCACAATGTTTTTTAGGCACGAAAGTTAGGATGGCACTGACAAATCTGACAAGGCTAGCAGGTTTTGGACAGTCGTTCCATCGATCGACCCATCATATAAAGCAATCTTATCATCAATTCCATACACATAAAAAGTTTTCCAAGTCTCACCAACAAATCCACCAGCAAAGGCTAGAATAAGAAACTATAGTTCTAGTTGTTAAGGATGCATAGTGGGTTGCCTCAGGAAGGAGTGCCCATGAAGTGGAAAAGCACAATGTCTTTTAGTCAATTTGAATATAGTTTGGATGAAATGCTTCATTGTACTAACAGTGAAATCATCAGAAAATAGCCTGAGTGGGGTGATTAGTACTATTAATTTTAATGTTAGTTAAATTTATAATTTTAAACTCAAAGTTAATAGAACTGGTAATTATTATCTATGTTTTTTCAATGGATGAAGATTAAGAGGTTTTGTTTTTTGATTTGTATCTTGCAGCACCCCCATTGAAAGTAATTGATTTGCTAGGTCTTGATCAACGTGTTGCAGATGATTCCTTGGTTTGTTGAATTAATTATTTGGATTTCATTGATTTTTTACTTGGTCAAAATTAGCTATAAGGATGCTTTCTCCCATGATTAGTCTTTGACATTAATTTCAATTATTATATAAGGTTATTTGTTGGATTTTGCTTAATTACTCATTTGGAAACAATCCTCTTGGATGCAGATAAGTAATGTTGCTGAACACAATGATGCAGTTCTATTGGTGGTAGTTCTTGCATCATAGGCGCCAAAAATTTCTTCATCCCGTGCCCTTAAAATGGCTCTTGAATTTGATCCTGATGATTTGTATGCCTCATTTGTACATTAAGTTGAAATATAAGATGCAGCAACATGCAATGTTTGTGGTATTCTTATTTCCTTAGTTTTGTCTTAATCATTTGAATTTTTAGGTACATGAACCATTGGTGTTATTAGTAAGATAGATCAAGCAACCTCTGACCAGAAAAGCCTTGTTGTTGTTCAAGCATACTATTGGGCTAGGGGTTGCGCACCACTCAAGATATACCATGGGTAGCATTAATTGGACAATATGTAGCTATTGCTTCAGCACAATCAGGGTCTGTAGTGGGTGTAAACTCACTGGAAACTTCTTGGAGGGAAAAGAGTGAGATTCTGAAGGCAACTATGACTAGGGCTCCATAGACAAAGCTTGGCAGGATAGATTTGGTTGAAACATTTTCTCGACAGAGTCATATGAGAATGAAATTAAGACTGCCTAGCATTCTCTCAGGGTGTGTTTGTTACGCTGATCCATTTGATGCTAGCTTTGTTTAAAATATGTTTGGCAACAATATGGTATAACTCAAATATATTTCTTATTAATTGTTCTTAATAATTTTAGAAGTATTAGCTGCTACTATCTTGGTAGCATATAGATACGAGGGTAACTTTTAATGGAGATGTATTAGTCAATATATGATATTGGTCAATGGAAAAGTTGTCTTCATTGATCTTTCAACAAGAATACTAACCTTATTATTGTGTAATGGATGCCAATGTTAAGTGAACCTTATGTTAGTGAGGTGTGTTTGTAGTTAGGACAATGTAATATTTGATGGTGAATTTGTTATTAGAACTATAGTTTATTTCTGATGCAAGATGTATCTGGTTGCATCTCTAAGAGATTTTACTTCTATTAGTACTAGAGGTTGAAATTAGTGACGAAGCATTGATTGTTCCTTTGTCTATATCCCAGAGTGTTGCGTATTATTTTAGGCTTTTCATTTTTTTTTCCATGTACATGAGCTCAAAGTCCTTTGTGAGTTACAAATCTCTTCTTACCAAGTATTTTGATAGATTTATAAATAAATGATGCTACTGGTGGTTTTCAATCATTGAATATATCATCAAAGTCCATGGGGATATTGTTCTTTAGAGGATTATAAGAAAAATAATATTTTAGTTGGTAATTTTTTGCATGAAATCTATTAAAGGTATTGAAAATTGATTTGGTCAAAGTCAATTACATAATATTTGAAATAAAGTTGACAAATGTGATCATAAATTGTGTAGGTTGGAGGGTAGATCACAAGTTGTTGAAGACAAGTTAGTAAGGCTTGGCGAGAAATTGGTTCAAACTACTGAAGGAACTTGGGCTATTGCATTGGAACTATGTCGAGAATTTGAAGATAAATTTCTTCAACACGTTGCCATAGGAGAGGTACATGAATGTTCAAAATAGAAATATTAACTCTTAGAATTTGCTTGCCCTTTATAATTACTACTGTAGATGTGAATTTAATCCCATGCCATTAGCAATGGTTTGAAATTTGATATAATGATTCAGATTATATATGTATCCTTTTTAAAATTTCTCTAAGGTAGTAGCAAAATACAAAGTCTTTTCCCTTCTAATAAACCTGGTCAATGGAGAATCATAAATTCTTTTAAAGACACATAATTCAGTTTTTGTGTGGTTATCGTAAACCTTTTTGTTTTCTTTTAAGTTTTTGACTGTTGGCTTCATATTGCTTATCTTCAATCATATTGTTTTCTTTTTGTGTTTTATGCTTTTGGTTGCTTTGTTCTTTATAGTTACCTTTAAGTAAGTTTTCCTAGTTATTGCCAAAATGAAGGGAACAATTGGATTTGGTAATGTAGATTCAAATTACTTTGATCAGTATCACGCAAGTGTATATTCTTAGTTGAGATCTATTGGTCACAGGTGCACTATGATTATGTTGTGCATGATTAGTAAGTACAGCTATGCTACTATGTTCATATTTTTAATTGATTGTTGCCTGTTGTACATTAAAATAGTTCTTGCATCATATTTCTCATTTTATTGATTTGATTGCAAATTTGAGAGCACCAGTTAATCTCAGGAAAATTTATAATGCAGATATTTGTTAACATTTAAGTCTATTATTTGTTAATTTCTTGTGATTGTAAAGGCTTTTGGTCTTTTTCAAAAGTTCCCCCAAGGATACAGAGATTGTTCTGTAATTGAAACCTTTAAAATTTTTAATCAAAAAATGTAAAAATGAGACAGATTGACTATTTCCAGTGGCTTAGTATATTTAGTTGTTTATACATTGTGTAAATTGTGTATGAAGCATTTGTTTTTCCTGATTATCTAGCATGCACCATATTACTTAATAATTTAATGTCTTTTGCTAAGTTTTCTGGTAATTAGTACTGAATGAACATTTCATCTTACAGGAATGCATTATAGAGGAGGTATCAGATGATGGGACTTTTGATTGTCCAGCTCTAGGTAAATCAAGTTCTAAAGACTCAAAATTTAAGGCAAATGGTCCTGATACTGTAGTTGTAAGTCTTGCATTCAAAATCACCAACAAGGTTTCATACAAAATAGTACTAAAAGGTGTGTATCTTTTTGGGGTTTAAGTTGCAAACAACAGGTGCACATTTTTGTAAATTAAATTGGCACCTTCTATGCTCAAATGGTCACTGATCTTGGTTTCATGGATTTTTTGTTCCAGCAGAAAGTATAGAAGATAAAATAGAGTGGGTTAGAAAAATTAGGTATCTTATTCATCCTTCAAAAGGCGTATCAACAAAAGAACCATTACCCTTTGATTTTGGTTCCACAATGCACTCAAGTCATTCATATGGTTCACTGGCAAGTAACTGCGGTATTAAATTTAAGAGATTAGGTTGGACATAATTAATTAGTAGAGATATTGTAATTGTGTCATTGAATAGATGCCATGTAGATCCCCTGAATAGATGCCATTTAGATCCCATGTAGATCTCCTGAATAGATTCCATGTAGATCCCAAGGAACGGGTGGATGCTAATGCAGTTAACAATGTACAGGGTGAGCCTACAGACTGGGAAGCAGGAGCAACAGAGACACAAGATTATGACCAAGCTAATAATGCATGGGCCCCAAGGGATAATAACAACCAAGATACTGGTTGGGAGTAATTCACAGTTCTGTGTACTTATCATTTTTGATGTAATTATGTAAAGAAATCGTATCCTAAACAATAGACTTTGATAAGTATAGGTTATAGATTTGAAAATGTTAACACTTCCCCAATTTTGTAACTGTATATGTTATGGGGGTTGTGTGTAGTTATTGATAACTGGTACTGGATCATGCTACTTAATTGTATCTTTTGATAAACTATCTTAATAGAAAAAAAAATTAATTCTAGTCTATCGTAGCTTGTTCATGTGTAATACTCTTATTTGCTTGTATGATTTAGTTTAAGTCTAATTTAATATTTATTTTTTGCATTTTAAAATTTATTAAATTATTCATTTTGTAACTACATCTACTACCAAATATCACAAACGACCAAATAAACTACCAATTAAATAACCAAATAAATGACCAAATAAACTACCAAATGATCAAATAAACTACCAAATGACCAAATAAATGACCAAATAAACTACCAATGACCAAATAAATGACCAAATAAACTACCAAATAAACTACCAAATAAACAACCAAATAAACGACCAAATAAACTACCAAATGAACAAATAAATGACTAAATAAACTACCAAATGACCAAATAAATAACTAAAATAGTTTAGTCATAAATTTGGTCGCGAGATAAATGACTGACAATAAACTACCACTGATCACGTGACCAAATTTGGTCATTTATCTACAATTTTTGGTAGTTTATTTGGTCATATATTGTTGTTTTTCTACTAGTTTTCTCTTAGAGAGGAATGTGGGTGTGCTCTCTCAAAACAATATATAAATCCCACTATTTTGATTAAATGATAAAAGAATGCTACTAAATGCAACTAGATGCAATGATATTGAATGTCCTTAAGAACTAGTAATGGAAAACTAGTCTCAAGCATTCAATGTAGAGATGAGAAGTAGGAAAGAAAACTAAATGCAAGACTAGTATTGAATTCACAAGCTAAGAATGCAACTACTATGATAAAAGCAAACAACTAACAAACAATGTTAGTAAAAGTTGTAAATGCAAGAAAAATAACTCTAAGCACAAACTAGCATGATAACTTTAATATGCAAAAATGATGGATCATTTACTCTTGGAAAGACTCATATTTATAAGATTTTGGAGGACTTGGGTGAGGTGGATCTCATGTGGCATCCACATAGGTGCCACGTGAAGGACACACAACTCAAGCAAGAGTCCAATTTTGCTCACACATGTGTGAGCAACTTGAGATGTGATGAGTCAATGTGTACTTCAAGTACACATGTAAGAGATCTTGTAAGAGATGTCATAGACTTGGTCCAATGAGACATTTTTAGCAAGTTTAAGAATTTTTCATCAAGGTTGTAAGAAACCTTGTGTAGGAATATTTAGTAATCTTTAAAAAGGTGAATTTTATAAATTTGCTCACATATATGAGCAAATAATTAAGAATAATGGGTGTAGGAATCCAAAAATTAGCCTAATTAACCTTAGTTGATTAGTTGATAGGTCTATTTGTTGATAATGATGTGGGTAGGTAGGATCTAGGTCTAGATTTAGGATTAAACTAAATTAAATTTAGACTAGTCATAGCTTAGTAGAATATTAGAGTGTGAAAGGAATAAATAAATTAAAAAATTATTTAAAAGGGAAATTTTATGGAGGAAATGTATTAAATAAAATTTAATACACTTAGGGAGGGGGTATTTAGATTAAATTTAAATACTAAAGAAGATGGGCCTAATTTAATTAAATAGGTGGAAGAATATAACCAATATAATAACTATAATGTTAAGGAATGATTTTAGGCGTCTACAGATACCTTGTCCCTAAAACAACCTTTGTGATTTATGCTCTTGTTACTGATACTTTTTTGTCATAGTTGGATGTTACTCCATGCTTGAATTAAAAGGTTTCATGCAAAAAATATACATGTCCCTTTGATAATTCATGGGTCTTTATACTTGTATTTGAACATGAAAAGAAAATTATTAGTTTAAAACATTGCTTCAACTTTTTTCCTTCTTTCTCTTCTGTTTATTATCTTGCACATCTCTGAATGTATACGATTCTTTTCATTAGAAGTGAGGCTTCAGATCCTATATTGCTCAGTCTCAAAACTGACCTCCTCTTTTATTTCCCTTATGCAGATACACTTTGAAGATGTGGAACTTGGGCCTCCAACTTACCAAGATTCAATAGTCCGCCATAACCAAGCAATGGCGGATCTACCTTTACTTCTTCTATCTTGGCTTCTGCATTTTCAGCATCTCTCTTTTAAATTGTTTTAGGAGATTTTATAGCTTCCACAGCTTCTGTGGCTTATCTTGATTGCAGTGTAATTCCTTCATTTGTAAATGAAAAGATCATTGTATTTGCAAGAACTTATGGTATTCTTATGTAAACACTCTAGTATATTAACTGTACTACCTCTCTTTCATGAATGAAAAAAATGAAATGATCTTGTCCTTTCTGCTTTGGTTATCTTTTCATTTTACTTCTGCATCTTCTACTTTCAGTTCAAACAAACTCCTAAAACTAAAAAGTTTAAAAGTGACCAAATGTACCTTAATTAGTTGAATCAACTACTCAGCTCTGCCAATTGGCGCCGGATGCAAAAATTGGTAATAGGAAAATCTA
The DNA here is from genome assembly GCA_018584345.1 of Thuja plicata. Taxonomy (NCBI): domain Eukaryota; kingdom Viridiplantae; phylum Streptophyta; class Pinopsida; order Cupressales; family Cupressaceae; genus Thuja; species Thuja plicata. Next base: position 211,217 of record MU228313.1, read on the forward strand.
GGCATAATGATGCACATGGTTTTGTGATGTTAGCATCATTGGAGGATGCTCTGAGGAAGCACAATCTTACCATATCTAAGTCTTCTTCCTTGCAAAAAGGGAAAGCCCTTTCAACTATGACTTTGTCCACTACCAATTTCAATTGGATTCTTGATTCAGGTGCTTCACACAACATGATTCATCCTATGGATCTCCTTGATTATATTTCATCTAGTAGTACTTCTCATATTACTATTGAGAACTCATCATATATTCCAATTCAAGGGATCTACTCAGTTAAACAGTAGTATGGTAGCATTGATGATATTCGTGTTCCTGAAATTTCAAATAATTTGCTTTCTATCTATCAGATTTGCAATCTTGGTGATGGAAGTCTTGCCGAGTTCTCTCCTACTAATGTGACTATTTGAGAGATGTAGGATCCTACGAGGGTCATTGCTATAAGCACAATTGATTATGCAACCCATTTTCATAGGTTTGATGGATTTGAGTCTTCATCAAGATCATCCTTTATTGCTCATGCATATTTTGTGAGAAAGCTTTGGCATGAATAGTTTGAGCACTTAAATTATAGATATCTTCAGTA
>MU228314.1:16676-86801 GCA_018584345.1 Thuja plicata
TATATATATATATATATTGATTTCAATGATAAACAATAAATAATAAATATTTCCAATATTTATTGTTATTATTTATACTTATCGATTTATTGTCCAAGCTAGAACATGTTTGTCGTAATGGCGATAATATCAATACTCCCTCTTGGACTTGAGGCATATATCCACTCTGAGATCCTTCATCACAACACATAACTAAAATGGATTCCTTATCCAATGATGCCATAGATCTCTCATTTATGATAGTACATCTCTATCTACTAGATATAATGAGAACTCAATTGTTCTTCATCATCTGTATGAGAATCAACTTCCCATGGTAACATCAAGTCATATGATGCTTACCAACCAGATATGGATTTCCTAGATCCATGACCCAAGAATATCAAGTCCATGGTATTCAAGATAACATTAAGTCCATGATATTTACCAACCATAAGTGATATAAAGTCCATGATATCAAAACATCAAATCAATGATGCTTTAATCAATTAGTGGATTTCCTAGATCCATGAGACACCTTGAATATTTTGAATATCAAGTCCATGATATCCAAGGTAGCACCAAGTCCATGATGCTTTCCAACCACAAGTCATCATGAATCAAACATCAAATTGTTGGTGTTTTAATCAATTTGTGGATTTCCTAGATCCACGAGTCACCTTGACTCTGTTGGTTGTATTCCTAGATGTTGAAGTTTGCCCTAAAATTTTGTTATCCTCCTGTCAGATTTTTATCCAAAATCTAAAAATATGTAAAAATTTTAAAAATCCCTGTGAAAATCTTATGTTCTTAGGTCAAAATCCAGGGGAATAGTGAAAAATCCTAAGTCCTAAGCTTTCTTCTATGTGAAAATGCAAAAAGCCCTAAATTGTCAATCGACTTTCTATTTTTGCATTACCTTTTTTGAAAAACTTAAGTTATGAAAAAGTCACGTGCCTTTTAAGTGTTCGCCTAGTCACTTAATCCTATAAAATTATTCCATTTCATTGTGAGACTTGGTGATTAACTTTTGTTGGGATGTCTCTGGAAAGAAAAGAATATACCTTATAAGTCATGAGACTTGGCGATAAGCCTTTTTCGTGAAGTCTCCCAATGGAGAAATTATGATCTAGCGACATGGAGACAAAAGGTTAAGTCACGGTGTCGTGCAATATATCCTGCAGTCAGTAAATTATCATGAGACTTAGTGATTCCTTTAGTCGCAGAGTCTCCAGATTAGAACACGGTTAATGATGAGTTAAAAGGTTTCATTTTCCATGTCTCCAGCTAAAAGGTGAGTTAAGTAAAAAGTTCAGAGACTTGGCGACAAACTATAGATTAAAATGAAATATATGGTGGTCGGGTAGTCGCTGGTCAAAATTGATAATTCAGCATCCTTTAAGCGACTTGGAGACAAACAAGTAAAGATGAGACATGTGTCCAAAATGAATAAAGAAAAAATTATCAGTCGCATGGTCTCCAAATAGAAAAATATTACTTGGTGATTAAAGAGACTAAAAGATGTAAAGATATATATTTTACTATGGTTGCGTAGTCTCCAGATGTTTTAGGGTTTCAAGAATGTATTCAGTGACTTGACGGAGCCATTAGATGCAAAATAAGATAAGATCAACGGTAGTCGCTGAGTCTCTATAAAATTTGCACAGAGTAAAAATTTTCTTGTGACAATGAGATTAAGCTTTAGTCACGTAGTCTCCAGATTGAATTTAAAATGATAAAATAAAGTTTCATAGGCTTTGTCGCTAAGTCTCCAAAGGAAATATTAAAGAGCAGTTTTATTCAGCGATTAAGCAACTAAGGGTTGTTGCGAGGTCTCGTAAAAGAAAAGAAGCATTCAGAGACTTAGTGATCAGAGCTTAATATATGGAAAAGTAACCATAGTCGTGGGGTCTTCAAATAAACTCAGAGTTATGCTATTCTTCTAGCGACTTGGATTCTTTTAGTCGTGTGATCGCCATGAGTAAATCACAGTTAAGCCAAGGTAAAGAGAATTATGCAGTCGCCAGATCTCCAGAAGAAATTAGAGTTAAGAGATTTGATCAGTGACAAGGAGACAATGCATAGTCACTAGGTCACCAGATATGAAGAGTGATAGTTATGACAAGAAAAAGTAAATGGCAGTTGCTGACATGACAATATGGAGATCCATCATCCAATAGGAACACAGAAGATTAATGACTATGTGAAAAAGGTAGCTGAGATGTCCGATAAAGAGACAATCATATCAAAATGTGATTCTGTTTGAGTTTTATAAGGGTTTTTTTCTGAAAATGTACTCATTTGAATTTGATTTTATGTCACATTCATGGGCTACAGCTAGGAATTCAATTAATACTACAACATGTAAACTTGAAGGCATAAGTGATTGATTCCTCAATAACGAGCTGAGTGCTTTGTGAAATTACCATAAAGGGATGATCTTAGGTTTATTTTCATTCATCATACATCTAGAATTTCAGAGCAGGAAGTTTGCTAGGTTTTCTGTGTTTAAGAAGAAAAAATTGTTAATTCAGTAAAGTTTTTATCAAATTTCAAGGTGATTATTCAGTTTTCAGAGTTCTTGAATTATCCCTAGTGCACAAAGAAGGGTAAGGTGTTCTAGGAGAAGATTTGTTCCAATATTGGTGAAAAGGAAGTGTAAAACAGAACATGATGAGTAAAGCAGTTAGTGTAGCATCTACCAGTGGGAAGAGCGATGATGTGGATGAAGATGCTAATGGAAAGAGGAACTTCTCTAATGAATTCTTAAAGATACTACCTGGATTGACACAAAACAAGAGGGAAAATACCAACATATTGATATATGAGTACTCTAATATAAGAGATGCCAAGACACCAGGGTCTACAAGTTTTTCTCTTTACAATTTCTTTTATAAGAATGCTAATAAGGCCATACTAGTATCAAACCCTTGGACCAGTGGTTTGGCTAGGTTACTAGTTCCTGATGTTTTCATAGATGTAGACTTATTTTTAGGTCTAGCAAACCACTATGACCCCTTATCAAAGACAATTAAAAAGAGTGATGGTACTGCATTATTAACTTTGAATAAGAATTATTTTATGCAAGCCTTCATCTTGTATAGTACCATGTCTACTCAGATTAACCTCACAAAGCAAGAGGAAAGGTATAGGTTATGGCCTGGGGTTGCTAGGGAGTAATTATAGAAACATATCCTTAAAGAGGTAAAGAATCACATTGCCCCTATTCCAGGATCCACTGCACCCTATTCCTATAAAGACCTAAATTTTTATATCAAATACATTGCATATGCTTTATATAGAGTATTGGGTATAGATGGAGGTACTAAGAAGATTGGTGCTGGAATTTTGATGATGGTTTTAGATCTACAAGATGTGCATTCCAGCACCAGCTATGACTACATTCAATATATCATTAACATGATGCATGAGGGGTTTGTGGCTATACAAAAAAAGGATAAAGAGCCCAAATTCTTACACTATTATATTCTGATGCATCTTTTATTGCATTTTAATTATGGCATCATGGATGTGAACAACTTAAACCCCCAAATAATTTATTGCAACCAGCCTAATCCAATCCAATTTTGGATTAAGATATGGAATTTCACTGCCAAGGATTGTGATTTCTGTGGATTTGAGAACTGGATTGTTTACCCTTTGATGTAGAGCTTAGGTGTCAACAAAACTAGACTTCCGATGAAGGTTTTACAATTGCTGAGACCATGTGAGTATGTTGACAAGTGGGAATGTGACCACAATTGGGGAGACTTCTTTTTAGAGGAGAATTTCACTATGATTAGAGTGTATGGATGCTCACATCCTCCCCATGTCCTACCATATCATGTACCAGCAAGAGTTGCTGCAATGGAATTTATTTGGCAACTTTTGTTAACTGATAATGAACATTTTGCACCACATAGGAAGGGGACATTAACCCCTAGGCGGTTCAAGATCTATCAATTTATAATTGGAAAAACTGCCATTGATTTAGTAAGTAAATGGCTGGAAAGTTGTAAGATGGGAGTAGCACTGTATAGATATATCAATCCAGAGGGATTCATTACAGGAGCTAAGAAACTCCTAACTCCTACCATACCAAATGCATATGTGCATGGTGATTGTGTGAAGGAGGATGCAACTAGGAATATAATTGATGAAGGAGAAGTGAGGATAAGAAGAGATAAAATCCAAGAGTTGTTGAATTTAGAAAGATAGATAAAAAGAAAATGAGTAGCATTTGGAGAATTTTAACCTAATTTGCCATATTTTGATAAAATCAAAGCTATGCTGGACAACTTTTACACACTCTGTGAACAGTTGGAAAGATTCCTAGATATAAGAAAGGAAGGACAAGAACCTAAATATTTAGAGTTTGAATATGAATATGAGAGTGAAGAAGAATATGTCAGTCCATGTCATGTGGATCAAGCACAAAAAAATGTTGCAGAGGCGGTTCAGGCACAAGGAGAAGAGGGACATATTATAGACTTGACTGAAGTTTCGCAGCATGATGATATAGATGAGCCTACTTTCAAGAGGTAAAAATTTGATCTTGGTCAGAAATCTCATGCTAAGACTTACATAAGAAAGGAGAGAAAAAAAGGATAGAGTAAGTGCTCTTGTTCCTGTTAACAGAGTATATGATCATAATTTGAGAAAGGAAATTAGTAAAGGAAAGAAATTGCAGCAAGAGGTAGAAGAAGACATTGAATTGCCTCTGAAAACATGTATTGATGAAAGATTGCTCCACCAACAACAGTTTTTAAGTGACGATAACTTCATAAAGACTGATGAATTTAAAGAATTTCTTAGGTGGAAGAAACAGAGGCAAGTATCTGAATAGTTGAGAATAGCTGGTGAAGAAGCAGTGACAAATGAGGCTCTCATAGCTCTACAAACATATTATCTTGAAACTGAGGACATTACTCTTGAAGAAGCCAGAAAATTAGTATTGGAAAGTGGCATGTTGCTTGCTAAGGGATGGGATTTAGCCTCAGCATTTATAATAGACCAAATAAGAAAGCAACTGGAACTGAGATCCAAATTGGTGATCTAATCAAGGGATTCAGATATAGTCCAAATTCCAAGCATTTTCCATGTGGATTCTATGTCCTAAAGACCAGAAGCCTCAATTATTGAATATTCAAGAGAGCATGGTGGGGAACCAAATGGTATGGTCAATACAGAACAAAATTGATTTGGAGATTTCCCAAATAATGACACACTGGGAACACTTGAATGAAGATAAGACAAAGCAATTGTCTGAAAAATGTGAAGCTTTGGTAGAATGGGTCAGTGCCCTAGCTACGGATAGAGAATTATGCCACATCAAAATTCATGAATTAGAGAGGGTAATTTCTGAATTGAAACAGCCAGAATTTGTATATGTACCCTCTAAGCAGCCTCCACATATAGCAGAAAAGGTTGAAATAGAGGAAGAAGCAAAAAGAGAGGATATGGCTAAAAGTGATAATAAGGTTGCTATAAATGCATTGATGAGTATACTTTAGTATAGGATTGATATCCTAAAAGATAAAAAAAAATATAGTCCTTAATGCTTATAATAAGTTACCCATTTTGCATGCTGAAGTGACAGGGTATATCTCTACTTTAAACCCTTATTTTGTAACATGGTTTTCCAGGATATAACTATTTGAGAGGTTGACTTCTTTACAGCTAGATAGGCCAGATCTGCCAGAGATTGTGACAGAGGTAGAGGATGAAATCAAGAAAATAAATGTGAATTTAAATTTTTTCAAAGCTAAATTAAATCAGATAGAGGCAAAGATGAGCCTGTTTGGACCAAGCTTCAACAGATTTATTCCTCCACTTAAGGGAGAAGATCAGATTAAGGCCTTGGAGGCCTAGAAAAGTGAATTTGATAGTAGACTGCCTAGTAAAGAGGCATTTATCACAGATTTTGATCTTGATATGGAAGGTTTCAATAAGATTTTGGATGAGGCTTTCAAAGTAGAGACTAACATCAATAAATTCTTAGTGGATGTCAAAGGCATAATTGATGTCAAATGGGCAAGACAAAAAGCACAATTGTAGAGTATCCAGAACTTCGATTGGCCTGCAGAGGAGGATGTGACAACATGGGATTTGAAGACAAAACTGAAGAAAAAGAAGGCTGCTAAAATAGAAGAAGATGTCCTAGATGAAGAATAGAAAGGAACACTTGGCACCTGATCATTGAGCACAGGGAGGTTAGTAACCACAAAGGACAAGTGTAAGTTAGCCTAAAATGGCAGTCACTTGGTCTCAATACAAATATTAGATACTATCCTAAACACAATCAGATAAAGGCGCCAAAATTCATGTGAAGACAAAAGAAGATCAGATTTCATCCTTTATTCTTGTCTTCCCACCACTTGAAAGTTCTTGTTTTTTATCCTTTCTATGCTTTTTAGGGCTAGGCTTCTTAAACCATCCAAAGCTTGTTTCATCCTTTACTTAAGGATTCCAAGATGGTTTAAGACCTATATATAGATCAAATGTAATAGTTTTGAAGAGAGATGAAAATATATTGGCAAGCCAGACTTCTAGATTTTAGTCTGTATTTTATTTTTGAGCTTTTAGCCTTGATATGTATTGAAGCAAAAATTTATGAATAAAATACAATAGAGATTTATTCTATATTGTTATTGTCTCTTTACTTATTGTGTGTACTCTTTTATGTTTAATTTGTAAGGCATGTTAAACATATTGGCTATAAGGTAGCTATCTAATTATTTACAAGTTTCTTCTAAGGGGAGAATTAAAATTTGTGAGTAGTTTCAAAGAGTACATCAGTAATTGAGGATTTAATCTAACATTGTGGGAGTGACAGGATAATTTGTAAGGCACTATAGTTGAGTTGTATGTAGGTTGTAAGGCATCCTACAGTATTCTTATTTGTTTATCTCTGTTGATTTATATCTTTTGACTCTATAGCCCAAGGATAAGCACTGGTCTAGAACTTGTTTGGTGATCCATCATCATCCAAAATATTTAAAACTATTCAAAATCAATTACCTTCATAGCATATATTTAAAATCAATTGTACTCATAGAGTTTACAATTGGAGTTTATTGATTTCTTAAAAATAAAATCAAATAGGTTATTCCTCCTAAATTCATAAGAATTGTAAAAGGAAAGAAAGATGAAATTCCTTATTATGTTGCAGTATGTCATAATCAAGATAATGATTTGGATTGTTAAGCTCTTCCTCAGAATAATCATAGTTATTTTCATTTTCATCTATGTATCCATACAAGAATAGAGCATTCAACACATAAGCAAAATCCACTCTAAAGATACTGTCAAGTCAGTAATCAATCATAGGTAAAACCTGCCTGAGTTAGTGGATCTCAAAAAAGGAGGTGATAATAGGTATCCCCAGTGTTATCAAATACCTCATCAATTAGTGTTTTCTCTTGCTTGAGTTAGAGTTTTAAAGGCATTGGGAGTCATAGAGTTATTCAAGTATTCAAGCATTTTAGAGGCCTTGCATGAAAAAATGCTAGAAGACTCTTTTGAATATCAATTCCATGATATCCAAGGTAGTACCAAGTCCATGATGCTTTCCAATCACAAGTCATCTTGACTCAAACATCAAATCCATGATGTTTTAATTAATTTTTGGATTTCCTAGATCCATGAGTCACCTTGACTCTTTTGAATATCAAGTCCATGATATCCAAGGTAGCACCAAGTCCATGATGCTTACCAATTACAATTCATCTTGACTCAAACATCAAATCCATGATGTTAGGATCATTTTCTTAACGAATATCAACTCCATGATATTCACCAAGTGCTCAGATTAATGGTCTATCGACATTAAGTTCATGATTTCCTCCAACTACTCAGGCGTGGATCCCTGATCCACAAGATATCAAGTCCATGATATCAAGAGAAATGGTCTAACTAATATCAATTCCATGATATTCACAAAATGCTATGAGAAATGGTCTCCAGATATCAAGTCCATGATGTCCACCAAATGCTCAACAATGGATCCCTGATCCATTAGAGGAATATCAAGTCCAGAGATATTCTCCAATTCATAAGAATAACTTAGCCATGTGCATAAGTATATCCAAATAAATAATCATAACCAAATGAATCTCTTAAACAATATCTTATCTTATGAATCCATATAATTATAAGAGTAACAACCATGATCATGTCTCAAAAAAATCTTATCCACATAAGAATAACAACTATGATCATAAGAATCATAATGTGTTCACACATAGAACCACATATAATCTCATCCATATGAAATAAATTATGATCCATTCATACACAATAAGCCAATAAAGTATGCTTCATCCATCCATGCTAAAGTATACAATAGGCCAATAAGGTATGCTCCATACATACATGCTAAAGTATACAATAAGCCAATAAAGTATGCTACAATAACCAATGTAGTCAAATGTAGTTCTCTCATAGAACAAGCATAAATCATCACACTAAATTAAATAATATAAAACATGACACAACCAACTAGTATAATTTATATGTTTCCACAGCTATAACTAAGTCCAAGATAGAAATATGTCAGTGCATATAGAAGAAAAACTCGCTCTCAATATCCAATAGACTCAGCTTACAAAGGAAAGTAAGTTCCCTCATACATACCCGATTATATCATTGTTCAATGCCAATACAAAGGCCAACACAAACCAATGATGTCAATGTACCAAAGTACTTCCTTCACATTAATAAATAGTCAATGACAATTAATTGGCTATGTATGTCTCCATATATGCATAAAAATACATGAAACAGTTATCCATCTATACCAAAAATAATATAGTCTCAGTTCTAAATGTCACAAATATAGACTCAACCATAACAATGAAGAAGGTTATGCTAACATAATCCAAGTGTTATGTAAAAGAGATGTGATCACACATAAATGACATATAGAAATATGACAAATGCCAATACTCATGAGTCAACCAATATGTCAATGCCAATACCAATGAACTAGCCAAGTGCATGAACCAAGTCATGAGCCAGTCAATCAATGCAAATGATAATGACCCAACCGATAATAATATGCCAATGTAGCATATGTTAATGAATCAATCAATCATTGTAACATATGCCAATGCTAATGAGTCAATGAACCAACCAATGATCCAATAATATACCATATGCTATTAAGCTAAGCCATGCCAATAAGGGATGATCTTACACATGTAAGAGGGAGAGGTAAGTGAGCCTAAGAAGTATACATACAATTGAAAATCCTAGTGAAATTGTGCTACTTGAAGCACAAACTAATTTGTGTTCCTCGATATAGCAATTCCTCAAAAAATATTGTTAGTTTAGAATCCCTTGAACATGGGATTACAAAAAAAAGGATAATTTACAATTTCAGCTAAAAGTACGTTAAGAAAATTAGTGGATAGCATCAACCATAACCAAGAAGTCAAAAGAAGAATCTTTCCCAAAATTAATTTTCAATGTACATGATAGAAACTTATATATATATATATATATATATATATATATATATATATATATATATATATATGCCAATGAAAGGGCATCCATGCTAAGATATAGTAGATTATAACATATTTATGTGAGTAAAAAGCAAAAAAGTTACGGCCTTCCACAAAAACAAACATTCATCTCTGTTAACTTTTGCAAAATGAAGAAACCCAATCATCAAAAAATGTACCTCACATTCTAAGGATGTTGGATTTTAGGATAAGTGTTCACTATTTGTTTAGCACCATAGTATGCATTTCTTGTCATTATAGGATTTTGTTTGCGGTACCAATTTTCCAAGTAGTTTGCATATTTGCAGATGCAACTAGACACAACATGATCAATTTTTCAAGGGGAAAAGTTTTGTTTAACCATTTTCCCAAACCAAGGGATCACAAAAATACTTACTGATCAGCTGGTAAATTAACCTCTACAGCATTAGCCATCCATCCTCAAGGAGTCTGCAGAAAATAACTTGTACAGTCAACAATGAAGAATGTAAAATTTGTGAGGAATAAGATAAGTCTAATATTTCAGACCTATTGGCAACCACTGAACTTGATCATTTTCCCATGAACTTGAAGGTATTCTTCATATGTCTGAACAAGAAAAGGAAGTGTGAATAAATGATAAGCCAAATGAAAAGTACAATTAGTAGTTTTCTAATCTTGAAAATCCCTATTAATAACCAAGAAATATTTGAGAGAACAAAATACAAGAATTTTGGGCAAAAACATATATAGCTTTGTAGAATTCATAATAGACATATTGCATTAGATTAAATAATAAATTTAGGCACAAAATGTCTAAATCTGGGATTTGTTTCATATGCATCACTGTAATGATGAAAATTGCACACACTGCATTGTAGAGTCCTCTGCATAGTGATGTTGATCAACATTAATAAAAATATAAAAGTAAAACGACGGCCAATGAGATTCAAAAAAGGGAATTTAAATTTTTTGTAAAATTGTTAGGGTGTGTAAGCTGCAACCTCTTTGAGGCATTTTTTAAAACTGATGGCATGCCTTGTCCATGCACCCATATTTTGCGTACGTGTCTACCAAAGTATTTCCCACTACAATATCTAATGAAAACCCCCATTCCTTTACGCTTTGATGGATGCCCATAACTTGTTCCAAAGCTCCCATTTTGGTATGGGGGGGTAAAGGATGCTGGCAAAGGTTGAGTAATTTGGTTTTACACATGCCAAATGCAGTCACTTGAAAGTTTTGGGAGCCTATGACAAGTCCATTTTTGTGAATATCCTGCAATCATGGCATTCCATGAAACCATAGTTATTTGAAGCATTTTGTCAAACGATTCACTAGCCTTGTTTGTGCTAGCAGGGCAATTGCAACATCTAATAGACTTCCTCTCTGCTTTATGTTTTGATGGATGTTATTACCCTGTTCCCAAGCTTCCAGATTTGCTATACATCTACCAATTGCATTTGCTTGAAATATTTCAGAACCTCTTCAAGGAATCGACTTTGTGCACTTCCTATAATCATTGTAGTCCATCAGACCACATTTCTTTGAGATATTTTACCAAATAATTAACATACTTTTTGATGCTTCCACATTTTTCATACATGTCTACTAGGGTAGTTCCAACTGCAACATCTTACAAAAATTCTCAATCATTTATGCTTTGATGGATATCCATACCCTATTCCAGATTCCCATTTCACCAGTCGGGTAGGAGGCTAGCAAAGGTTGTGGAATTTGGCTATACAACAGCCAATTGCATTTGCTTGAATGTTTCTAAAGAATTTTCAACAAATCCATTTTGTACAAATTCTGCAATTATTAATTTCATTACTTGCAGATTTGCTAAGAACAAGAATAAAATTTCAATGAAAGAGGTTTAAATTTACAGAGAGATTTGGAAGCCCAAGAACGAGCACCATACTAGTGAGAAAAATAGAGGATTTGAATACACTTATTTTACATATAATAAAATATGGAATAAATTGTAATCCATTTATGATTTTTACTAATAACCTAGATCAAGATGCCTTTAGATAACCTATTCCGAGGGCATTGTTTCTACCAAGGATAGTGACATTTGAGTGCATTTCAAAATCAAAATTTTTAATAGCTCTTTATATATTATGGAAATTTAACACTTCAATACAAAATTCAAACATAAATGCAAAGATCATGGTAAAGACCACAAGCACAAGCACTACATCAATAGAACACATGAAATCCATGTTAAATCTGAAAGTTTCATCCACTACATCAATAGAACACATGAAGCATCTGGACTGACTTTGAAGGTAATTTTATTTCCTTCATAATCACAAGAAACCCTATGTAACCATAATCCATCTCATCAATATATCCCCTAGAAAAAAAAACAAAAAACTAAACTGAGTGATATGAAAGTTTGTACCTTCTGAAGGAGATATCCACAAGACCTTCATTGAGAAGCTGTATAGTATTCTTAGGAAATGCCATGCTAGAAAAGGCATTGCCACTAAGATCAAAATGTGTTTCATTGCATCTGCCACATTCATCAGTAATCACCACATTCATAGGAGTTTGCAAACATATTCCACTCTTGCATTTTACATGTATTTTTTCATTTATTAGATACTCCTCTACCATATCAAACCTTAACTTTAATAACCACATAAACAACCATTTGGGTATTTAAAAGTTTTTTTTTTTTTTTTTTAAAGTTGTAATTGATTGTGGATTACACTAGTGTGCCCATCATAGATAAAAAGGATAAGTAAATGCTAAATCTACATCAGTTATATACTTGGCAGCAAGCTCCACAGCCTCTTCCTTCAACAAAGAGAGCTAGACCCACTGCTTCTATTCTTGAATCAAACATGTTTGTTTTCACTAGTGCTCCATATCCATATGCAACACCTATTGCCAAAAAAACAATAGGAAGTAAAAGAACCGCTGAATTCTTCTATCTATAATGTTGAAGAGAGTATGTGGAAGAAGCTAGGTGAAAATACAATATGTGTCAATTTGTTCTGATTAAAGTAATTTTGTTTGAAGGGATCATAAATCTGGTACATAATAGGTTTTTTTGGGCATCTACACTTACCAAAACATTATCAAAGAGACAACTAATCACCATTAAAATGATTAGAAGGCAAGCCACCGATGTTTCACAGGGAACCTGAATGGGGTGATAGCTACATGATTCTAGACATTGATCTAGCTATACAAAAACTCTTAAATCAAGAATGTAAGATCTCTCTCCTTCCTTTGCATCTTATGTCAATACCTATCTATTTAAAAAATACTTCTCTATATAAAGAGTTAGAATCATATAGTATCTTCTGATTTGAGTTTAAGTCCATTTATTCTTATAAATGAAATATTTGATATCATAGACCAGGTAGAACAAAAAATTAAAACTTAAAACTATCAATTTGATGGAGTACGTTATCACAAAGCTACTGAGCTCCTTAGGGCCACCTCATCTTTAGATGGGATTACTTATTTCCAACAATATTTTTATTGCCTCTCATTTATGCAATTAAAAATTAGTGTTGTCCATTCTTTGATACTGATACACCTTTCTTATTGGACTCTTCATTGTAATGATTATTAAATGGAAATGGTGACCAAGAGTGAAGTTATTTAATATTAACTTTGCTTCCATCCTCATTGGGAGGGGGAGAGCCATACGATGTACCACTTCCCTCCTGCCACCCTTCCTCCTCACCTATAAAACCATCTTGATAGAATATCAACATTGAACAAATAGACAGTAATTCTATCAAATAAATCACACAATTTTTCTTATCCACCATCTGTTTGGTGTCACTAGAACAATTTAGAGCTTCTTGTCGATTAATAGGTTGAAATTTGTTTGTACAACTTGGAGTTGTTCCTAAGTATGAATCTAATAGCCACTCATGCTTTTAACGTAGTGAAAATGGGCTTCTATTTAATGATGTGTAAACTAAGCATTTTAAGAGTTTTCTGACCAGTGTGAAAGTGGCATAATTATCCTCCCACTCAAAATGCTCAAAAGCCTCAAAATTATGAGCATTGTTGCATCACATATAACATCAAACTTGAGCACGTATCCATTGAAAACTTGGGGAAAACAACAGTGCAAGGAAATCAAATTAATTGGGCTCACAACTATTATCTATATGTGGTTCTCACAGGAAGTATGCACAGAAAAAAATAAACAACCTACTCATAACTGACTATTTGCATTCTTTTAAGAAAAAATTAAACATACTTGAATAAATATTAAATATTAAAAATGAAGTTGCATTTACGGAAGACATGCTTGATCAGGATGAACTGAAGCCACTCAATCAGTTTGTGAAAGATAAAAGGAATCTCCAAATAGGATATTGAAGATAAAAATGAGGCATCCAAGGTGCCTAATGCCCCCAGTTGGGATTCTACAAATGAGCCAGCTATTGATCCCGCTTTGCAGAGATTTGACACTGATAAGGCCGAAGGAAGCAACAACACCATTGGAACATGGGATGCATGATGACCCGAGATCTAAGAATTTATTTTTAACTCTCATTACTGATACTTTGATTTTGTAATTCTCATATAGTTTCAGACTGATATGCTACCAGACTTAGTTTTTTGATGTGCTTAAATGCTCTATAATGGTTTCTGATAGACACTACTGAAAATATTATATTTTGTACCTTGTGAACACTAGAAAGTGTTGTAATGAGTATTATGAACTATCTACATTCTAAAATATGGTTAAGATGAGCATTGTATGAATACAAATTACAAGTCCCATAAGCTCTAGAGAATCTTCTTTGTAAGTCAATAAGAATTTTAATTCATTCTATATTAGCCTATTCTCCTTGAAAGAAGTAGCACTCACCAAAAACACTTGTTTGAAAAACCAACATGGAATCACTCCAAAAATGATACCAATCACATAGTAACACCCATTATGAAAGAAACATGATATTTCCACCCTGATCCCATTGCTACCCCTAAAGAAAAATAAGTAAGAATGCATAGTTAGTGCTATATAAAAGTACAAAATAAATTTCATCTAGTAGTATTCATAACTCTTATGCAATTGCAATCATTAGATTCATCTTGAAATACAATGTATCCACCATTGTTAATTTATCTAAGACATGTTTCATTCAAATATGATGGAGGTAGAAAAGGTAGAACTTTGAAGATAAAATTCATCTAGACTAGGAAGAGCAAAAGTGAGTAGTGACAATAGTTTACAAGCTAGAGAAATAAAAATGATCATGGAAAAGAACAACAGTACCAAAGGATCTCAGTCATGATGAAGTGATAGGGAAGGTTGATAGTTAACAAACATGATGAATGGCCAAGGTTAGTGAACATACAAAATAACAAGACAATCCACCTATATACTCACCAAACAGGGTTTTGGTTCCTACATACGAACCAAAACCATTCAATGACAAATATACAAACAATTCAATGTAAACCATCAAGTTTAGATTAATGTTTTTTTGTAACAACCTCATGTAAGTCCTTAAAGACTTATACATGTCGATCCCTTAGAAGAATCATCACTTTTCCTTTATGTACACTGCGTAGGATACTCTCCAAAGGGGGTTCTGGTTCCTACACATGAAATCCATTTATCCAATGTTAGCTTGCATCTTATATGAATATCAATCATAATCAAATTCATACATTAGGCCTACTTCCTACGAAAAATTCTCAATAATGTTATACCCTTAAAAACATACCTCTATCTACTCCTCCAATGTCCTTATATGTTTCCTGCTCATACACATTAATTATTCATGTCCACACTCATGATTACAACCCAATATCAACAAAAAAATTAAAATAATATAAAATTATTTTAGTCAAATTATCTGGCTTCAAATATAGCCAAACCACTAACAGATGCCTTCTTCTGGCAATGTTGTTGAAGACAAAATAGTGAAGTTGTCAACTGATTTGATGATGTCAACTATGACTTGAAGCTTTGGATGCCCGAAAGATAGGAAGAGAGAGACAATGTTCATTTGTATTTCTCTCTTCCTATCTTTGGGCATCCAATGCTCGAAGTCATACTTGAAGGATGTTCATTTGTATATCTCTTTGTCTTCCTGTCATTGGGGAATTTGATGCTTCAAGTTATTATAGGGTGCAATTTTTATTCTTTTGATGGTCCACATTTCTTATCTCTTGTATTCTGATGAGGTTCGTGTCTCACATGTTGAGTTGGTACTTTGACCTTGGACTATGGGATTAGTGTCTCCTATAGCTTGTTGCCTGCAAATAGGAACAATGTTGCAATAAGATTTCAAATACACAAGCAACTTTGGATTTGTTGTTGTTGCATCCCATACCTGCAAGTGTGAATGCAAGAATCAACAATAGGTTCCATTATAAGAAACTAACATATTAAAAAAGTAAAAAAAAGAGGCAGTAGAACACCCTACAAAAAAAAACCACTGATTAAAACATAAATCTTCCATGAAAAGGGAAAGCAATGACCAATTGGAGAATTACCTAGTGATCCCCCAAGGCCAACCAAAATTAATTTATAAAGAAACCATAACTTATTTGATATTAAAAACATGGTACTAAACCATACAGGTTTCCTATTATTTAAAAAGAAAATATCTAGTTAAGCATTATGGATCCCTAAAGGCCAACCAAAATTAGTTTATAAAGAAACCATATCTTATTTTCTATTAAAAGCATGGCACTAAAACACACAAGTTTCCTACTATATGAAAAGATGATAGACGTGACAAGTAACTAGAATACAATTCACTTTATCTTTGATAATTAAACTAAGACAACATGTCATAATCTAACAATTTATAAGATGCAACTTAAAATTACATAAAATAATTTCCTAAATGCCATAATAAGAGAAACAAGCACCATATACCTCAACAACATCTAGCCTAGAGCACACTTGCTTAAGTTCAACAATTTTCATTCTTTGCTGAAGCTGTGTTGAGATAAACAAGAAATTAGTCTTTACTATAACAAAAAATAGAAATATTAAATATAATATTTAATGAGACCTTTAAGAACTTTTTTTCTTATTTGAGACCCCTCTTTCTTTTTTTTGTGTTTCTCGTTCATCCTCCTCATCTGAATTAGAGTCTAACTTATTTTTTGCTGCCAGATTTGAAGCTACATCCTCCTTTACATTATCATCCTCTAAACAAATAACTTCCAATTTAATTATGAAGAAAAATCTAAAAACAAAGAAGAATAACGACTTAAACTAGTTGGAGAATCCATATAGAAAGTTATGTAAGAAAAGACCCACCTTTTTTCCACTAGCTATGGAATATCCCAATAAAAAAAAATGGAACATGCGTTTGAAGTCCTTAAGAAGATCATCTTCAAAATTAGCTTTTTCTGCTACATATTCTATTTAAAGCTTGAATTTCTGGTTTTGATTGTGTATATTTTTTAGCATCAATGTTTCAGACCACACTTCATGATCCATCATCAAGATGTAAGAGAAAAGAGCATGAAGGATCACAAAGTGTGATCCAAAACATTGATGCTAAAAAACATACACAATCAAAACCAGAAATTCAAGCTTTAAATTCAAATGAATTGTGGAAATTCGATCGATTTAATACATATTCTATCTCAACTTTTCCCAGGAACTACAACATAATCAATGCTATATAGTTAATAAATTATAAATTAGCAAAATGGGTATCAATACATGTAGTGTCTTACAAATTTGGGTTACTGGTAATATAAAATTTACAGAATAACAGTATGCAGTCTGCAATAAGTTCAAAGAATACATATTTATAATTACTGTTTAAAAACGGTGAATAACATCATGACATTTCTACAATAATCTATAACTTAAACAAGTGGTTGCTTACCCAAACAAGAGTTGTAGGTAGCTAGAGTCCCTACCTTCCGCAAAAACAAAAACAAAAGGCCAGGCTCAATAAATAGTAGTGTTGTGCACTTGGTGGTTTGCTCATCTGGTAGACCCCCATTGGGAAAATTGTAAGATCCATCTAAACCAGTTTTAAATAGCAAAATATGAATTTGGATCATGGCATTTCTGAAAAATCATTACTGGCCAAACATCTGTATGAAAGTAAACATTAAATAATGCATGGAAGAAGCTAAAGTCTAGGTCAGAGAAGACCTCTACATGGAGTGTAAGTTCTAGAACTATTGACTAGACTTGGAGGACTGGTGGAATATCGTGTATTGAACATGTTAAAGTATTCTGAGGTATTGGAACAAGATGAGAAGGCTTGTTGAAAGATTTGACATATTGGAGGCCCTAGGTGCATTGGGGGAAGCCTAGATTGGGATCCTTGAGTGGATGTTTGATGTCGAGAGAAGTTAGAATAAGTGATTAGAGGAAGTGAGTTTGTTCAAAATGTCTGAGGTGTTGGCTGTCTAAAGCAGGGATTTTAGTGGCGATCATATGCCAATTGGTGAATATGTCCTGTTAGGCGTATAGAAATTGGCAAAAAATGCTTAGTATACTGGTTGACTGGTTCACCTAGATTTTATAAAAGACATGTATAGTGGTCAGGTTGTTCACCACTATTTGCACATAATTTCACTATGGTAGTCGGGTTGTTCGCCCATTTTTCTATTGTATATTTTACTCTTATTCACCACAAATTAAGGAAGGGTGTATTTATCGAGGATCACCATTTTTCAGAGGCCCATTGTCCCAATTGAAATTTTTATTTGTACTAGGACCCAATTCACTATGCATCATAAATAATTGTGTCCTAAATTCCTGCCCTATTCTCCTAGTTAATTATTTGAAATTATGTGGGGTTTTCCAAATATTAGTTGTTATCATATGCAACTGTTAGCCCCTTCACCAAAATTCAAAATAATCATTTGTATATAAGGATAGTTTCAAGAGATTTAGGAGTACAAAAATTTAGTTGATTGAGACTCAAAGCTCACAATTGCAATCGGTAGTGAACCAGAACTACTACGAGTCTGTAGTATCTTATTCAAGTAAAATTTTATTGCAGCCTTAATTTGTTGGAGATGTCACAGTCAAAGTTAAATAGGAAGAGGAATATTGAAGGTGGAGATGTCCAAGAGAGGCCAACAAAATGCAAAAAAATATCTTCATACTTTAGCAGGGGCAGACACAATGGTGTTGTTCAAAGTGAGGAAGGTACATCATCAGAGGAACCTATACAAATTCAAGGTTATCAAATTACAGAGGAGTCTATTCAAAAAATTGGGGAACCTAATAAATATGGTGACGAAGTTGCAGAACTTGATATCTTTGATGAAGATGAATTTCAACTAAATAACCAGTACCAGGATGAATCGATCGACTTTGGTGATGATGATAGTTCAATTAATAGTAACACTAAAGGGAGAGGAAAATCAAAAGAAAAAATTGATCATCAATGGGAGATGTCTAGGAGATTTAAATTTGATTGGGCAGTAAAGTATCCATTCATTGAACCTGTGGACAATCCAATTGTAGGTGAGCTGCCAGTAGAATGCAAATGTATGATTTGTAGTTGGAAGTATAAAAATGAAAAGTGGTTGCAGCTTAAACTAGACACCATAGAGAAACATGTTGGTAAGGTTTACAAAACCTCAATTGTAGATGGAAAGGAAATAAAAGTGGTAAGATATAAAACAAAGGAGCAATGTCAACATCAAAGGAATGTTGGGGAATATTATTTGTTTCATAAATTTAAGATGAATCATGGTGAAGTTCAAGGTTCTATTAATTTTATTTTTGCAAAAGCAAGTGAAGTAGAAGAACATGGAAAAGCTGTTCAATTAAGTAATGTTTTACATATTTTGAGAAAAGGGTGTCCAATGATAGACTATCCATAAATTAGTGGTTTGTTACACTTTCTAAAAGTTCCTAACTATCCTATCACTCATTGGTCAATAAATAGCAGATGGGAATGGGAAAGTTGTGTTGCCCAGGTTGAAATAGAGGATGCACAGAGAAAAATAAAAGAGTAAACCTTTATTGCATTGTCCTTAGACGAAGTTACGTTAATAGATAATACATCATGGGTATGCATGTATGTTTATACTATATAGAATAATGTTTGTCAACCACATCTACTAACTATTGCAAAATTGAGGGACAATGTGACATCAAAAACTTTATTTCAATTAGTAAAGAGCCATGTAATTGAATATGGAGCTATGGATGAATTGACAATAGCGAAGAAGTTGATCTGTGTTGGAGCGGATGGAGCTTCAGTAATGAAAGTTCAAAGAAATGGTCTTTGCACAAAGATGCAGGCTTCTTGTTCACCATATGTGTTGGGATTAATGGGAGGTATGTACTTGTTATGCCCTGCATCCCTGTCCCTACATTTTATGTGCAAAATGTTGGGTTCCCCTTTTTGGTCTCTGCTTTTGGCTCTTGCCTTGTGTTTTTCTTTGTTTCCTTTGTTTTCCTTCTCTTGGGTTTTCTTCCCTGTGCTGTTGTTTTTGTTTTGTTTGTCTCTTATGACTCCGGGACCCGGTCCCGGGGTTGGTCATCCTTTTTCGAGAGCTGGATTCTGAACTCTGGGATTCTTCACCGTGATGTCTTCTTTCCTTAAGGTGGTATCGTCACATGGAATCCCCAAGCCTGGAGTCTGGAGGTTTGTCTATCCAGAGTTTGCAGAAGGAAAGGTGACTTTCTTTTACCGTGGGTATAAATAAAAGTTACCTGTCATTTTCACATTTATCACGATTAAACACTTGAGTAATCAGAGCAATTTCAGAGTGATTTGCAGCAATTTAGCGATAATCCAACGCTAACCATTCTGAGCATTTCTGAGCAATTGTGGGTGGTTTGTGGTGATAAGTGGTGACCAGCTAATAGTTGAAGCTGTTGCAGAGCTTTCACAGTAGTTTCCTTTCCTTGCCTTTCTTTGTTTTCAGGTTGGTGCCTTTCCTCCTGCTCGACTTTCCCTCTTACTGGTTTTTTTTTTTTTTGTGTTGTCTCATTTTATTGTTTGTCTTGCGTTTCTTTCTGGTTCGCCGCCCGTTGGTGGGTCAGCTCTACCAGAGGTTTGTCTGCCCTCTATGTAGATGTAGTTTAGTCTGTAGATGGTGTAGAAAGTAGTAAGTATTCTGTACATTGTCTGGTTTTTGTGAATAGCCACTCTGTGATTTCTGTATATATTTAAATTTGATGTGTATCTATTATGTATCCTTTCAGTCTACATGTGTATACTCTTCAACTCTCATGTATATTCTATGTATATCTATCTAGTAGGCTATCGAGCTTTCCATGCTACATCTATTCCTAGTTTTAAGTTGCGAGCTCGCTCTATGCAGAATATCGCGTGGTTGAAACTTGGCTCTCGACCGGTTTCAAATAGGTGGTTTTCTCTCTCCTTTATAAACTAGGCTGGTTTACATTTATGTCCCATGCACGTATTTAAATTTGTCCAAGTGGCCTTCACTTTTCATGCATTCAGACAGTTGGTTCAGTCGTCATCACCATAACTCCCATTTATTACTCACCCATGTGGCACCCAAGTGGGTCTGACGGCTCACTTTTTGTCCACACCTACCAACAGTTACTTCCCCAGGCTCTGGGTCTCTTTCCATCACCCATCTGGTGTCCTTCTTTTGCTAAGTATGATGAAACCCACAGAACTAGATGGTTAGTTAAATTTCTAAGTTCGCAATATGTATGTATGCTTTCCAGAGTTTTTGAATGAAACTGACTTTTTTAGGGGAAGCGAACACCATGATGGTAAGATCTCTGGACCCTAAAATATTTATTTATCTATGCGTTCTAACGGTCACCTTGCCTTGTAGGTTTCCAGAAACAACAAACTTGTAGATATGTCTGAAGCTTCCGCATCCTCACCACCCGAAAGTCCAGAACTACTTTCTACAGTGGTTACCAGGGTGGCAGTTAGATCCAAAATAGAGAGGGCCCTAGAGAAACTACCTATGAGCCTAAAATATGTAAAAGATAGGGTCATCGCGGGCTCAAAGATCAAGTACAAAGTCCAGTTCATCACCGACACCAGTATCGAAATGTGGCCAGAAATATAGGCCTTGGTGAAAGTTATGTACATTCAGTGACAGGCTGGAGATCCATTGGCCATTCAAATTGGGAATTTTAGGATTCTCAAGGCAGCTTGTTTCCCGTGCTCTGTGCAGTTTCCAGAGCTTATTCTCACACTTTCAGCACACTACAACACATCTATCCAAGCTGTTATGCTTGTAGCCATAGAGCCAACAGGATACCCTACTCCCATGGTGTCCCTAGACCCTAATACTTTCCAAAGGGGCTTGGGGATCCCCCAATTTGCCAATCTAGCTGTGGTCACCCGGTCTGATGCCTTGGCCCAATTCACTTAGTTCAAGGAGGAAACCCGTATATATATGAACAACCATTGGCTAAAGACCCCGAAGAGGGACCCCAAGAGGATGAAGCTGAAAATCCCCATGGCCGAATTCAAGGAAAGAATCCAAATGGGGATGATAGCATTATGTCGGGTCTTCAGACAACAACATGCCTGACAGTTCTCTGGGTGGATATATTACTTTTTGCTAGGTATCAGCACGGCTGAATTTTTTTTTGACTGGGCTTCCATAATCTTGAACCATGTAGACTCCCAGTTCCTTCAATTGGCCAAGAAGAAGAAGTTTTATATGAATTCTTATGTCCTCTGGGCCCTGGCACAACAACAGCCCCATACCAATGGGTTACTTACAGAGGGCGTGCTCAGGATCGGCCCAGGACAGAAGGCCCCTTGGGACCATTTCCCACAGATACAATGGGAGGCCAGCTTCCTCAGCTTCTGTCGGGTAAATGATGCTTTCATTTATTACCACCTTCTCACACCCACCCGAGACGCAGGATACCACTTGTCTATAGAGGCAATGAAGTTGGTCCAGAGTTACGGACATTACTACATCCAGTTCCAACAACATACTTACATAAGGGTGACTGAATTTTCTGGGAAACCCTACTTGTTGGCCAAGCATTGTGGGGACAAGATAATTGTCCTAGAGTATTGAAAGCAAATGATGGAGTTGTACGCCTTCTTCGCCTTGAAGAAGGTAACAAATATTCCATTCCCAATCACTTGTGGGAATTATTCATGCAGTTTGGCCGCCGCCAAAGAAGCAGATAATGAGCTTAAATGTTATAGTCTGGCAGAATTTTACTTGGCACAAAAATAGTTCAATCTACATGGAAAGATTGCAGCGGCACTTCCCTGGGCATCAGAGCCCCATCAATATCATATGGAAGACTTTTGGGAAGATTGCTAGGACGACGTGGAAGTTTGGGGGTGGCATTATGTTAGAATGACTGCAGGAATGATAGAGAGATTAAACCTCCAGAGATTCTCGTAAGACTTCTTGAACACCGGCTCCACGGTAGATCCCTAGTACAAGGCAAAGGGGATCGATAAACTAGCCCTTCCACCAATGAATTGGGATGCCCAGGAAGGGCCCATAATTAAATAATTCACTCGCAATATAGTGGAATGCAGCCACCTCTATTTTAAGATGGTGTGCCCCAAGAGTGTCCGTCGAGCGGCCCAGCCAATACCAAAGTTGACCCTGAGGATCAGGACTTCTTCACAAGGAGTAGATAAAGGAAAAGGAATAGCGACAACTCCAACCTCGCAAGCGGTCCCCATTAAAGAA
Organism: Thuja plicata; assembly: GCA_018584345.1. NCBI lineage: Eukaryota > Viridiplantae > Streptophyta > Pinopsida > Cupressales > Cupressaceae > Thuja > Thuja plicata. The sequence goes on from MU228314.1 coordinate 39,752, forward strand.
CAAATAAAACAATCAGTAGCAGCCTCCCAGCAAATGCGGGAGAATCTGATCACATGGATGACTTCTATGGTGCTTATGGCCAGACCAATTCATCCTCCCTCCTCCCCTTCACTAGCAACCTTGATGGTTAAGGTAACAGGGGTGGATCCGGCACAGCAAGCAGCAATAAGGGATGCAGGGCCACCCTTGATCACTAGGAGAAAAAAGAGGCTTGACCCGAAGCCCAAGAAGGAGCTAGAGATGGGGATGCCCTAGATTCCTCAAGTGGAGATCCTTTCTTCTGACTCCCCAGAGCTAGAAAGGGAACCAGAACCTACCAATGTCCCAGCCAACCCTTCGCAGGATGAGTTCGATGATGTTTTTGCAACCGATGAGTTCAGGAATCTGCAGGGGGACATCGAGTAGACGGAAGCTAAAGTCCCAACACAAGAGGAAGCTCTGGAATGAGAACCTATGCAAGAGCACGAGGAGTAGATGGAAGAGGAGAAGGAGATAGAGTAAGAGATCACCTTCAAAGTCCTGGAGATACAAGTTACAGGAACAGACCAACAGAAGCAGAGGGAACAGGTGGCATTTGCTGAGGGAACTAGACCTATGGGAGCAATCGTAACCTCAGCCACCGCATTCCAAGTGCCACTCATGAGGGTGACCTTTGGGTAGGTAATTACTATGGCCCAAATATTAAACCTTGTCCTGTGCCTCCCCCATTGCCAAAGGATATACCAATAGAAGAAGAAATCCCGGTGACAAAGGCCGAAGAACAAGAAGAGCGCCAAGAGGAAGAAACCCCTGGAACAACCAATGAGGGCCCAGATAAAATAGTGGATGCAGAAGACAAGGCCAAAGAAATAAACTTCACTGGGGAAGATGTCACCGACGAAGCAAGGGGTGCAAAGAAGCAGCCAGACGAGACTCACACCACTGAGGAGAAACAATAGCAAGATACCGGGGAAGAACTTAAAGAACAGACTTTGGAAAATAAGCCACCCTTGCCGCCTCAGTGGTTAGTCAAAAGAAAGAAAAGAAAATCTTTGTCCACCCCTAGAGCTCATCTCTCCCTGGCCGAGATGATGGCTCAAGTCCAGAATCCACCAAAGGAAAAGAAAGCCCGGACGGTTCATACTCTTCAAACCAGGCCAATGGATAAATAGTTGCGGTTGTAGCAACACCTCCCCCAGACGTTGATGAGGCAACTGCCAAGGCCAGAGCTTATGATAACACAGAGATATCACTGGGAAAAATAGGAAAACAGGGCTAAGTGGACCTATTGAAAGAGGCGACCAGAGCTGTGGAGGCTTGATATGAAAAGGAGGCCCAAAGGCTCAAAGAAGAAAAGGAGAAGATAGAAAACCTTATGGGATTTCTTACAGAGCTGGCCTGACCTATTAGTGCCATTCCTCTGGAGGCCACCACATTTGATGCACCATTACCATAGAGCAACATAGAATCCCTGCGAGCAATGAAGAAGAAGGTCCAAGCGGTCGATGAGAGGGTCACTCTGCAGATAGGAAACATCCGACGCTTTCTGGCATCCACCCTCCCAGATTTGTATGCTTCCTGACAGGTTCTGCATCAGGAAAAAATTATTATCAACCTATGGGAGGGTGATATGGAAAATTATGAAGCACGAAAGGTAGAACTTGAAGAACTCCTCGGTCTTGGGGAGGAAATGGTTTCTGAGTCTGGGATTCTGGGGGAGGAATCATTTGATTTTGTGAAAACCCAACACTCCAGACTTGACCTCACATTGGAGGTGCTTAAGAAACCGGTAGGGGTTTTGCATGATAAAGTCAACTCAGTCTAGTATTCCTCAAATATGTATAAGGCTTTTGTCATGAAGGTCTCCGGAGCTGACCCGTTCAGCATGGACACATGCACACCGGAGGAATATGTCTTGGGGAATTTTGATGAACTAATGGAGTCAAGATATCAATCCCCGAAGGGAGTGGACAAAACTCAAATGGCAAGGCTAACTCGCGTGATCTTTAGTGGTCATGATGCAGCAAAAATGGCTGATGAATTCAAGAGGAATGTTTTGGAGCTAGGGGAACAAATTGAGGTGGCCAAATACCGATGGTCTAGCCTCAAAGAGGTTGATGAGGATGGAATATCCCACCTCCTCTAGACCTTCAACAATAACAAGCAATAATAAATTTTCTCCAGGGATCGGAGAAAACCTAAACATTTTGTATTCTTTATTCTTTCAGAGCACAAGTTCTCAGATCCCGGAGTCTTGAATCCTACATTTTTGTATTCTTTTGGTGATCTATGTCCTGGTCCCCGAGGCTGACCAGTCACTTTCAAGCAGTTAATAAAGTTCATCTAAGCATGTCAGAAGGTAGTTGGCTACATTGAGGCACATCATATCAACAGTGTTCTTCTGACAGATGACCTTCTCGAGGCACCGCTTTAGATTTACACCTGGCACATTGGAGATAGGGCATCACATTTACCATTTATGAGGCATGTAGCCTTGATCCCCAGGGGATCATATTTCTTCCTTTTCTTTCTTGGCTCTCTTTTCAAGGCTGATTCTTCCACTCCACCTTCTTGTCTCATTCTTCTGACATGTCAGGCCTATTCCATCTCAAGGCCTTTTTGTAGGGTGGCACAGGTAGTATCGGCCACCAAATAATATATTCTATTGTATAGTGTAATTTAAAAATAGGGTTAGGGTTAGGGTTAAATGTAAATGTGTATAAATAGTAAGTCCGACCCTTTTCCAAGGGTCAAAAAAATTGATGATTTTGCAGTCCACAGTAATAGAAGAATATTTTCATTTCAAGTTGCAGAGCTCAATGCTCCTTAGTCGTTAAGCATTCAGTAGTTAGATGCTCACTTGGAGCCACCATTGTATCATGCACCAATGCTGGCTGGAATAAATATTAATGAAGAAGGGAGAGTTCTTGCAATGACGTTGTTGGCATTCAATCTTTTGAGTTAATGGTATTTTATGTTTTATGTTCTTCATGTCTTCTGCTTTGATACTTTAAGTAGATTAATGACATCTTTTCCCTTGCTACTGATGAAATATGAACTGATGGTTGTGCACTTCTTTGGTATTTAGTGTAGTGTATCAGAGCATTATTGATGTATTGGATGTTTAGACATAACTATAGGTAGATGAAACATGTCTAACCCTATAGGATCATTTTCAGTTTATTTGCTAAGTGTAGAATGTTTGGAGAAACCTCACCTTCCTGAATCCCCAGAGAGAATGAGTTGAAGAAACCAGCTATCCCCCTCAAAAATAGTCACATCCCCCAATCGAGCCCTGCACCATCATGACTCGACACCCAGGTGCTTGGAGGCTTGGGGAATCTCAGCTCCCTAGACAACCTTTGCAGGTGAAGTTGGCCGGTACCCCTCGGTACCCGGTGATAACTTATGACTATTGGTGGACCCAGTCACCAAAGTCCCATCAATAGTACTAAGAGGGGAGGGGTGAATCAATACCTCTAAAACTTTTGTATCCCTTTTATCAAATAACCTTTTTAATCAATTGTATATCCATTCAATTTGATTTAGTCTATCTTGATGTGAGTTATATCAATTCATAACATTAACATGCATGTGAACATTGATGAAAGTAAATTGACACATAATACAATATATGATATCGTAGGAAACTCCTATGAGGAAGTAAAAACTGTGGTGGGGATGGCACCCACAAAATCTTCACTATCTGCAGATTGGAAGAGGCCGGTTAAGGCTTACAATTTGATCACTTCTAATGATCTACCCTATTACGAGTATGAGTGGAGACCTGTTAAAGTCTACTCTATTAAGAGCTTTAGCAACACTGTTGAGTGTGCACTCAGTTAAGAGATTTGTTGTTGGACGGTTAAATCCACCTTCCTTGAAAGGATTTTTAGACTTTGGTCCACATGTTAGAATGATAGAAAATTACAAATTGACCTAGAAAATGTAATCTCCTATTGCTTATATAGATCCAATTTAGTTTACATAAAAATATTATCACCTTAACTTGTGATTGAATAATACCTTTGATTCTCGGTATGCTTTGTTCTTGGTTCTTGATAACCAAATTCACCTTTTATTGTTCCTGTTCTTGAAAATCTCAATCTGATCCATAGATATGCTTGTCTGATTCACTCATGTTCTCCTCTCTCTTCACATCATTTATTCATCCATAATCATGAATGATTGCATCATCTATTTATAGATGGATTGACTTCATTGAGTTATGATAAAAACAATGTTAACTCTAAGATCACGTTTACAACTTGTACCTAGATCTCCTAGTCTATGAGTTTTAAATTAGTTAGACTACTTAAAGAAATTACATTAATGTATCTTGTCCCTAAAGAAATGAATTTAAAATAAATAAATATCCTATAAATAGAATACACTTTCTTTATCTGACATGGAAGTCAGATTCACTTTTTGCGAGCTGCAACTGACTTTTGGTTCTGTCTGTTGGTCATGCTTGACTGTCCTTCAGTTTTTTTCTGTCGCTTGCACTGTATCTATCTTGTCGGTTTGCAATGTAACTTGCATATCGGGTTCCTCTATCGGGTTCCACTTTATCTTTCTGTCTTTTCAATTTTGGTTTACACACTAACTTGTGTCATCGATTCTCTTTACACTTAGTTATCTTTGGTGATCTCTTTGTATCCGATCTTCGGTTTGCTCATGTCCTATCTTTTGGTGTATGCTTACCAAAAGTGTAGTTTTCATACTAATGGAAATTTAATGTCATCAATCTCCCCCTTTGACATTAGTATCAAAAATTGATATGTACAAAATACTAACAAAATGTTAAGTATATACAACATATATAATCCTTAGTAATTTAATGACTCCCCTATGTATATGCCTGTATATTTGTACATATGATGTCTTTCCTCATCAATTTCATCAATTTCTCCTTTGTACTCATACTATCATTTCCCCATATAAATATACATATACATATCTACTATTTTCTCATCTGAATGAATGAATGTACATATCATCATTTTGCTTTTTTTTTTGTATTTTGTACTCATCATTTTCCCCCTTTTTTTGATATTAAGGGCAAAGGTATTTACCTTTAGAGCTTATAAAAAATATGGGAATGTGAATACTTCATGTATTCCATCATTTTCTCCCATTGTTGTTTGAGGTTCTCTGGAGCCATGTGATCGAGTGTAATCTTGGAGTGCATACCATAGATGTTGTCTGCCACAGACATCTTGGGAGTTGCAATTAGTTGCCTTGCTGAACTGATATGTTGTTAGAGCAGTGTAAGATTTGGTAGAAGTTGAGCTTGGAGATCAATTAATTCTTCCTTGAAATGTGTTTCTGCATCCCACAACTCTTTCCTCAACCGTTTAATCTATATGATTTTCTCATAATGCAGTTTGACTGCATTGTCTCCATCGGTGGTTAAGCTTTGTGCACTATTTTCTAGATCAGTATCCAACTTTGCAATGTTGTCACTATTATCCTTAGTGAACTTTTTAATTGTGCTCAACTTTTGAATTAAGGCTATAGCTTCAGATATGATTTTATTCAATTCAGATATGAATTCTGATAGCTTTACCTTATTTACTGCCACTTCTTGGTTGATGTTCTCTATGAGCTTCTGTTGGTAAATCATCTTGACTCTCTCCTCAATTGCCTTTTTAGCATCAATGTTCTAAGTTTTGATTGCATCGATGAGGGTAGCTAATTAATCAAGGATTGGCTTTCTTTGATCAATATCAACATCGGGCACTATTTGATGTAGAATGTCCCGTATTGTCTCTAGTACCATGGAGCCCCTGTGTTGTGTCTTTAGCTTCTCTTGTAATTCCTTCCTCTGGCATATCTCTCCATATTCCTGTAATGCTTCAAAGTCAAGTGTAGAGGGGTCACACTTCCGTATTTCTATGAGTTCATCCAATGTGACCTTTAACTTGTTCTTCTTTGACTTCTTCTTCTTCTTCTTCTGTGACTCAGTAGAATGTAAAACCATTGACAATGTCTCAGCCTTTTTTTTTGTGCTCGATGAAGTGACCTGTCGTTCTTCTTTCTGCTGCTTGGCATCGATTTTAGCTCATTGGGTGTCTGAAAATGTCTCCACATTCACCTTAACATCATTGGTAGCACTCTTGTTAGTTTCCTTAGGAGTACCATCTTTTGGTTTGTCTCCTTCATTGGTGTCCTTTGCTTCATCAGTCTTGGTTTCTGCATTCTTATCTTGATTATCTGCATCCTTTTCCTTATCTCCTTGAGTAACCTTATTAGTGTCGGTTACATCTTGAGTATCTTCGATGTCTTGTTGACCATCAGTGTTATCCTTGTTTTCCTCTTCCCCTAATTCATTTGGAGAATCCTTCTCAGGTGAATTTCTTGATTCTTGCATGATATTGATAGCTTGTATCAATATTTGTAGTTTTCCTGGAATGTTCACCTATGCATTATCAACTTTTGTATCCTTCTCATCAGTTTTTTCCTTTTCAATAGTGACATCTTCACCCTTATTCACTTCCTCTACTGGTTCATCTGTAATGTCTATGACATTAGTGTCCTCAATGTTGTCATTTGTGGTGTCTTCCCATGTTTCATCTACAACATCTATAGTCTTATTGCTTGTTGTATCACCTTCTTCTTTATCTAACTAAATAGATGTGTCATCTTGAGTTGCCTTGTCAACATCTTGTTGTTGAAGGTCTTTGTCGGGGCTTTCCTCCTTAATAGGTTTGTTCATAATCTTGCACCATTTCTTATGACTATCTTGCTCAAGCTCTATAAGCTTTCCTTCAAGGAATTTGTATGCTCTCAACTTTGGTGAGAACTCCTTTTTGTACTTCTCCATCATTTCATCAATTTCAACCTTCTTTGATTCACGTGCATGAGAGAAACAAGTACTCTCTCTCTCTCTCTCTCTCTCTCTCTCTCTCTCTCTCTCTCTCTCTTATTTCTTTCTCATTCTTCAATGCAAATGTCCAACGGGGGTATAATCTATCCAATAGTTCCCTTGGTACATAATTGGCTTCAAATTGTACTGGTACATATTTGAAGTTGTACATTTTAGCTATCATGGCATCCTCAATTTTATTCTGATCTTCTAGATTTTATTTCGGCCATTTTCTAATGTTTGGATCTGTAATAGATCCAAAATTTGCAATATATACACAAATGTCATCAATATATTCAGGTTCTTTTACCTTGACACTTTCTACTTCAATAGCTTCATCCTGCTCGATGTCCTCTATATCCTCTCGGGTTCTAATGAATTTTCTTCCTTTCTTGTTTCGTCCTCTCTTTGGTGCGGGAGCTTTCCTCTTTTAAGTCCTGACCTTTCCTTTCTTTAGAGGTGAAGGAGTAGAACCTTTTGATGTTTGGATTCTAGTCCTAGAAGTAGCTGTAGTCCTTTTCCCTTTAGTTGGTGGAGGAGGTGGTGAATCCGACTCTGTTTCCTCAGAGTCATCCTTTTCGTCATCTTTACTGACATATAACTATTCTTCAGTTTCTTCCACCTATCCAACTTCATCATCTTGCTGAATGTCTTCCTCGGTTATTGATAGAATCTTCTTGAGATTCTTTACCATATTGTCTTTCTTCCTGACAATTTTCTTCACAACTAGGCTAAATTTGATTCTTGTCTTGGCCTTTTCATAAGTCCCAAATTTTGGTTGCTTCTTATCCAATGGTTCATTGATCACGGCATCAATTGCCTTAGTAGAAAGATCAATGTTGATCTCATACTCTAATGGTTCTAACCATGCTATCCTTGGTACATCAGGCCTAATGTATGTATTTTTAGTGTCAACCATGAAGCATATCTCATCCTTATATTTTTCAATGAGTTACTTGGGGATTCTTACCCTCTTTTGCATTCACTCTTTGAATACATTGAAGTATTCATCCATGACTATCTCAAAGTTATCACCCAATGTAGCTATGTGCTCACTGATTTGCATGGCGACCGGTTTGGTGCTGTCCCATTTAACATCTCCAACTGACAGGAATGTTTTTTGAAAATAAAAGAAGATACACATTATTAGTGAGCCAAATTTACAAGTGTTTGACTTTGCATTCCTGGTAGTCTTTAAGTTGTCCTTTAGCTGATTCAGGAGTAGCTTAGATAGGTCCAATTGTGTTCCCTTCTTTACAATTTTTAATGCTGTGGCCACTGCACCTAATGCTATGTTGTTCAATCTACTTGCCTGGAATAATTTATAACCCAAAACACATGCACCAAACTTCATCTCATCATAGGTTATTGTTGTAACTTTCAGTCCTCTACCATCCAATTTGGCTCCTATCATTTTCTCAGTCTTGGTCTTGGCCTTCGGTGGATTCTTGATTTCCTTAACTTTATCAGTTATGGGATAACCGGTGACCGCATGAATGACGTCTCAGGTTATTACCTTCGGTTCATCAAGCCATAACTTATTGTTATGCATTTGGCTTAGCACTAACCGAATCCATTTAGTTTTGAAAACCTTTGGAAATATTAGGGCATTGTCAAGCCCTTTCACGTCAATGTGCTTGTGCTCTTCCTTAAGTGTTCCATCGTCATTGCATAATTTTTTGTAAGCTTCTTCAACCTCTGATGTACCTATCTCTGCAATCTTGCAGTGTATGAACGATCGAACATCTTCAACTAGTAAAACCCTAGCTGGGATGGATGAAAATGCTCCAACATCGTTGGGTTGTGAGGCAACCTCAGTATGGATTCTATAGTTAGGTTCCTCGCATGTCATGTTCTTGATGATCTTGAACTCATCTTTCTTTGCATTCTTGGATTTCACGGTTCGTGAAGTTGAGGCCATTTTTAGATATTTAGGGCTTCTGCATATTGTGTAAAAATAGAGTTGTTGATTCTTTGGAACTTACTATTTACTGTTTGCAAATTTTCATGATCTTCTTAGTAGTGCTTGGTGGTTGAGTCGTAGTCGCTCTATGATCCCTTCGCTCTGTGCTCAAAAATTGCCTTGGTCCCTCTTCTCTTGGTGTCATGAACAAATGAGTTGTTTCGATGCCCTATTTATAGTTGTTTCCCTAAAACGCATGCCATAAATGCTTACCAAATCCTTGGTGTATGAATACTAATTTTGTTGGTGAAAAATTTACTTCCTTCGGTGACACTTAAAACATTTCAGAGCAGTCACCGTTCACTTTGATTTTACCGATAGGTTTTAGTATCACTGACAACTTGTTCATTTTCTTGTTTACCGATGAGGCTCATTTTATACTTAGAAACCTTTTCTTTTAACTGAAACTTCTCAATAAGTGTTGGCAATCTTAGCTTTGAGTGTATATCGACAGATTTTGGTATATATGCGCAAAATATATATTATCAAGTAATACCATGATGCATCTTTCTTATGCTAATTTGGCATTATATAAACATAATATGGAACTGTTGTAAAGTAATAACTTGGGGTAATGCAGTTCCATACTTGTTCTGCTTAGGTGGGGGTGGTGATGTCACTGAATCCATTGGATGAGGTGTCACCATTTGCATTTCTTGGTCTAGCTTCATCATTGCTTGAAGATTTTCTCCACATTTTGTCTCTAGCCCTCCATATATCTTCAATGGTGTTTCTATTGGGATATGTTCTTGTCTCTATTATTAGGTCTCTGTTGTCTTTCTTGAGATGACCAACTTTATGACAATGTAAGCATGCCATTCTGGGGTTTGTCTAGCATCTAGAATTTCTAGTCCAGTTTCTCATATAGTTTGCAGCAATGTGACCATATCTTCCACATGCTGTATAATTTGTCCAAGTATTGTAGTCCCATACATACTAATTACCGACTCTCTTCGGTTGATAGGGAGTTTTTTGACCTTTAGGCTTCCATGCTTGCCTTTTCTTTTTTGAGCATTCAAGAGTTTTGTTTCCATTCATTTTTCATGTAAGATATTACTTATCCATGTAGGTTTCCTTCTTTGGTTGTTTCATCTTAGACTTACATTCATATGATTTATGTCCTTTCTTGTTACATTTATAACATAATCCTATGAATGAAAATGTAGATTTAGGAATACCTTTCATTTTGCCTCTACATACATTGATGTATGACCTTGCTTTCCACAGTGATTGCATGTAATATTTATTGGTCTTGAATTTTTGTAAACATTATTTGGATCAGCTTGATTTGATGATTCTCCATTCTCAGTAAAACCTAGACTGGTATTGTTGTCGAATCTTCGTTGTCCTTCAAGAAAATCATCCATTCTCTTATTTCTTTCTTCAACCTTTATGATAATTTGATTATGATGTTGCTCAATTATTATTTCATGTTTCAACTTTTCATTTTCATCCCTCAGTTCACTGATAGCTTCTATTCTTTCAATGAGTTCAACATTTAATTTGTTTGCCTCTTGACTCATAACAATAAATTGATTTTTAATCTCATGGTGATGCTCTATAAGTCTTTTTATTTCAGACTCTTTTTTTGTAGCCTTTCTATGATCTTTCTTCAATCATCAATAGCTAGTGTTCTTTCTTGTTCATATTTCCTAGCATTGTTCATGACATCAATCATCCTTACCATCTATGTCTCTTGACTGATTTATAGAGATTTAACTTGTCCAGCTAGATGTAGATTGATTTCAGTTAGGCTTGTGATGCTTTCTTCTGATGAATCTGATGCTTTGCTTGTAGTTGATCCTAAAGACTCAAAGAAATCTGGTATTTCTTCCTCATGATAATCTATCTCATTACAGCGAGATGCCATATTCTTTCTTTCATCTAGCATCTATCTCATGATGATTCTAGCTTCTTTATACTGTTCAAAGAACATATGAATTTCAATCTTTTTATTCTTAATATTTTTATCAAGTTTGTACTTGTCCATTGTATGATCTTTTCTCTTAAGCCTTTAAAATTTTCAAGAAGAGACTTAGCTTTGATACCAATTGTTGGGATTAATGGGAAGTATGTACTGAGAGGGGAGGGGTGAATCAGTACCTCTAAAACTTTTGTATCCCTTTTATCAATTAACCTTTGTAATCAATTGTATATCCATTCAATCTGATTTAATCTATCTTGATGTGAGTTATATCAATTCATAACATTAACAAGCATGTGAACATTCATAAAAACATTCATGAAAGTAAATTGACACATAACACAAGATATGATATCGCAGAAAACTCTTGTGAGGAAGTAAAAACTGTGGTGGGGATGACACCCACAAAATCTTCACAATCTGCAGATTGGAAGGGGTCGGTTAAGGCATACAATTTGATCACTTATGATGATCTACCCTATTAGGAGTATTGACCATGGAGACCTATTAAATTCTACTCTGTTAAGAGCTTTAGCAACACTGTTGAGTGTGCACTTGGTTAAAAGATTTATTATTGGATGGTTAAATCCATCTTCCTTGAAAGGATTTTTACACTTTGCTCCACGTGTTAGAATGATAGAAAATTACAAATTGACCTGGTAAATGAAATATCCTATTGCTGGTATAGATCCAATTTAGTTTAAATAAAAATATTATCACCTTAACTTTTGATTGACTAATACCTCTGATTCTTGGTATGCTCTGTTCTTGGTTCTTGATAACCAAATTCACGTTTTGTTGTTCATGTTCTTGAAACTCTCAATCTGATCCATATATGTGCTCATCTGATTCATTCATGTTCTCCTCTCTCTTCACATGATCTATTCATCCATAATCATGAACGATTGCATCATCTATTTATAGATGGATTGACTTCATCGAGTTATGATAAAAACAATGTTAACTCTAAGATCAGGTTTACAACTTGTACCTAGATCTCCTAGTCTATTTGTTTTAAATCAGTTAGAATGATTAAAGCACTTACATTCATGTATCTTTTCCCTAAAGAAATGAATTTAAAACAAATAAATATCCTATAAATAAAATGTAGACGTCCAAAATCGTCCTTATATTAATTTAATTAATATTCCCATAACATTATAGTTAATTTTAATTAATTATATTTGTTATATTCTTTTATCTATTTAATTATTTTATTTAATTAAATATGATTCACCATCATAACATTTAAATAGTATTCCCCCTTTTAATGTATTAAATCTTATTTATATACATTTCCTTCATTTATTCCTTTTAAATTAATTTATAATTTATTTATTCCTCCACATGACTTAATTCTACTAAACCACAATTAATCTAAATCTAATTTGGATTAGACTAATTTGAACCTAGATCCTACCCTACCTCACATCACTCTCACCAAATAGACCTACTTACTAATTAACTAAGGTTAATTAGGCTAATTTCTTGATTCCTACACATATTAGTCCTAATTATTTGCTCACACATGTGTGAGCAAATTTTCAAAAATTGACTTTTCCAAATAATCCTAATTTGGTGCCAACAAGGTTTCTTACAACCTTGATGACACTCTCTTACACTTTCTAAAAGTGTTTTATTAGACAAAAACTCTTACACCTCTTACACGATCCTTCACATGTGTACTTTAAGTACACCTTGACCCATCACATCAAAACTTGCTCACACATGTGTGAGAAAATTTGGCCTCTTGCATGGATTATGTGTACCTCATGTGGAACCTATGTGGATGCCACATGAGCGCCACCTCATCAAAGCCCTCTCTATCCTCCAAAAAATCTATAAATAGAAGCCATTGTCAAGAGAAAATCATCTCTCTTTTATCCATTGTTATCATGTTAGTTTAGTGTTTGAATTTTATAGTGAATTTTCATGTCTATGCTCTTAGAAAATCTAGAAATCACATCTTAGGGACAATGGAAATGAATCTAGTTCTTAGTTTCATCTAATCTTGCATAGAATGTTAGTATAGCTTTTGTATCTTCATTACCATCATTTGGTGAAGGCTTGAGACAAGTTCCTCATACTTGTTCTTGAGCTCTTCATTGTATCCATTAGGTACATTTAGCTTTCATCCATAGCATACAAGTAATCTAGTGGGATTTTAAATATTATGTTGGGAGAGCACACTCACAAATATCTCTAAGAGCAAATCAACAAGGCTTGGGTGCACTTGTTTGGCTCATCGGAGGTTGTGGTGTAAACCCCTTTGTTTCAATCCTTCATTTGAATATGCTAACTTTTTATGATTTCTAATGGCTAATCCTTATTGTTTGCATGTTTGAATGATTGTGTTTGACAGGTAGGTTTTTAGCACATACATTTCCGCACGCATGGTGGGACCATGTTTGAGTGATTGTCTCCATTCTGAGATTACCATATGCATTTCTAGACTTCCATCTGTGCATATCACCATCTCCACCCTAGAATGGATGTTTGCGCTTAAAAAATGTCATCTGTGCAGAATGGTCATCTACGCTTAAAAACTGTTGTCTGTGCAGAACTCCGTCGTCTATGTAGATTGTTGTGTGTGCACTGTCATTATCATCTCCACATTTCTTGCATTTTAAACTAGTTGTGAGAGATGGGTATTTATTGAATGATTTCGTGAAATTTTTTATATATACTTTAAGATATATTTTAAATATATACTTCCAGGATGTTTGAGAGTGGTTTCAGCTTCATAGGAGTTAAGATGCAGAATCTAGTTTTTGAGGGTTTTTTAAGAAATTTCAGACTTAGTCAAATTTTAGGAATCATGAGTCAACATATTAAATTTATCAGATTTCCACAATCTATATGAATTTTTAACTTGATTTATGGTTTTGATTGTGTATAATTTTTTAGCATCGACATATTAAAAATTACTCACAATCAAAATGAAAAATTAGGTTAAAAATCAACATATTGTCAGGAATCAAGTGTTACTAATCTATTTGCCTTTCTGCAACATTTAAGTGTAGAAGACTTTAAAGATTACTAACATTTTTCATGCAGGTTTCCTTGGATCTTAATAGATTTTGGGAATGAATTTGTATGATTTAAGCACTAGTCTTTGAATGCATGTTGCTTAAAGGAATCAACCACATCCAATCTTGAATGCATAAGGGAATGAACCTCACAAATCTTGAATGACTTAAGGCAAACCAAACACACATTTTTACATGCTTTCCTTATTGATGTGTGGGAAATGAATTGAACTTGCATGCTTAATCATACTATTGTGTCTTTTTCTTAGGTAAAAAACACTTAGTTTCTCTAATTATATTCAATTTAGAAAATGAACTTTTTTTGGTGTGTTTGAAGAAGTGTTTTTCAACACTTCTTTCAAGATATTTGTAATTATATAGATCCATTAATTTACATTATTATATGATTAAAGTATATTCATATCCTCTCCCCTCACCTTCATGTAACTTGGGTGAAGAGAAAGCTTAGCTTAATCTAGCTTCTAGAGAGGCTTGTCTAGAGGGTGAGCTTCCCCTTTAGAGGATGACCTCAAACCGGTAAATCCTCTAAAGGTGTGAGCCAATATAGAAATAAGGTGTGAGCCAAAGGTCTACATTATCCCTTCAATCTTGGGTGGGTCATGTTCAATAGCAGTCCATACCGAGTGAATATCCTTAGCAAACTGGCTTGGTTGAGCTAGAGACTTAAGTGTCTCACGTTGTACAAATGGATTGCGGGGACGCCATGAATCTTATTAGCAACTATAAATTAGTAGCCTAACTGATTCACCTCTGAATGGTGAATTATTATAGTGCAAGGGGAGGGAAGATTCTCCCTCAAGATTCCTATCATACGTGTCTTAGGCTATTGTGTTGCGAAAGAGATCTTCGTAGCACGACAACAATACCTGGAAAAAGGCAAAAACACGAGCGCCCTTCCGGGGGTGACACTGCTGTGTGAGTTAAAGGACTACCAAGCAATGGGTCTATAATATTTCATGCAAAGCTAATTCCTTAAGGTAGCTACTATTTGTATTTTCTTCATTGTGTTAAACCACGTAAAAACATAAGTATCTTGAAAGAGTCACTTGAAGATACACAAATGAAATCTCACAATTTTATCAAAATTCCCCAAAGTCACAATTGCTTATCTCATGCAAAGTTGCTTTGTCCCTTCCAAGAATATTTTCAGACATGTGTCTATAATAACTATCAGTTATGCCCAAAATATTAGTCAAGGTATACTTAGCATAGTCAATGCCTTTGATGTATGTTGAAAATCAGTTCTTTCCAATGAACAAATCAACCTAAAAAGTCCAAAATCAGTCAAAATCCTACATTAATCTCCACATTGACCCACTTCTTCATCATCATCATACTTATTATCTTAATCACCTCTTCCAAGTCATTTTTATTCTTCTCAATCATTCTAATCATTCCATCGTAAACATCCACAATCTTCCTAATCCTCATCCTAATCATCCCTCTAATCCACATCAACATCCTCTTTCTTAATCCAATCTAATCATTCATGTTCCTCCAACCTAATCCAATCATCATTCTTCTAATCCAATCCACTTGTCAACCTCATATCATTCTATCGAATCCTAATCCAATTCATTTTCCTTTTCATCCAAACCAATCACCCTTGATTATTCCCTTGTCTTCCAACATCTCTCATTTGTCTTCTAAGCTTCATCCATTCTTCATTCAAATCTTCATCTACATCTCCTTCTAATTCCAATTTTCATAAAATATTCTACTTTTGGCTTAGGAGAACCATCAAAATATTTGGACTTTAATCCTAGTTATCTTTATTTACCCACATCCAACCATAGTCAAGATTAAAACACATCAAATAAAACTTCATCTTTCTCAAGATTTTCATCTCAAGTCTTAGGTTGAAAGATTTATCAAAGTGTTTTATAGACCCTCATCATTAGCAAACAACTATTTGAATCATATTGCTTTGAGAACACCAGTCCAGCTCAAGTAGTTAATTCTCTAAGTCATATCCTATTTTTCTTGGGATCATTAGTCTATCTCCAAGTAGAAGAAGATATCATCATCCAAATCAATCCTTTGTTTGCACCATCATAGGGTCTCGTTTCACCTAGGTTTGTCTCAAACCTTTAAATCCAAATCAAATCAAATCAAATCCAACTTTGAAGCTCTTCCCTCATATCCAAATCAAATCAAAATCAATCAAAATCAAAATCCTTGAGGCCTTTCCCTCTTAAACCAAAACAAAGTCCAAGTATTGCTCCTAAGTCCTAAGTTCATATTTCATCCATCCTCAAATCTGTCACTTCATCCACTCTTAATCTAAAACTTATTCAACATCATCTTCTAATCCAATTACAAAACCTCTCATTCAAACATCATGAATATAGATTGGTTTCACATAATGGTTGAGGACTATAAAATGCTAAACCCTAATCCTTAATGCATACCTCCAATCCAACCTACCTACCAAATCAATTCTCAATACATCATATCCAATCCAAATTCATCTACCATGTCTTATCCTTCCTCTACCTTTGACAAGGGAAATTCATCTCATTATACTTCACCTACACATGATTCCATCCATATCCACCTCTCCCACGAGATTCAAGAACTATAATACATTGTCCTTAGCCTAGAAAATGGGGGTCAAAAGAAAAATTTTGCCTTTGAAGACATATGTCCTTCCCTATTTGTCCAAATTCATAATTCCCATCTACCATTTAATCCCAATCCTACACCTAACCCCCCACATTTTGAGCTTCATGTCCAAAATCATAATCCTTATCCTCCACATAATACCAATCGTCCAAGTCCTACATCTTCCCCATCCCACACTACCTTTCCATTGAATGGATCCAAGGGCTAGAAGAAAAATATAAATCCCCAAATCAAGTTATGAAATCCCCTCAAGTCATGAACCTACCACCGTCCCCTCCAAATCAATACATACCTAAATATCCTAATCCTTATGAGTCTCCCATCCCTCCATCCAATCATGTTGAAGCTTCCACCTCCTCCATCACATTACCCCCACAATTCCACACATGTCAAGAACTTGTTCCAAATCATGATAAAATGGATTCCTCTTCTCCTCTAGCTCTAAACATTCCTCCATCTTATGACACCTCTCCATATTATGACACCTTTCCATATGAAGATCCTCTCCTTCCATATCAAGATCCACTTATCCTCCTTATCCCATCTCATGATCCCATTCCTAATCAAGATCAAGACATCAGCTCCACCCCATCCAATGATTCCCCCCATGTCAAGAGTTAACCTTCACTTACTTGCCACTTCATGAATTTATTCCATGTATCCCATCCACTAAACCCCCTCTGTGTCAAGGTCAAATTTCTCAATCTCATGATTCCATCCCCTCCATTCCATTTCATGAATCCCTTCCATCTCAAGATCCACTCACTCCAGCAAATAATCCTCCCCTAAGTCAAGATCAAAGTGCCCATTCAAATCCATGTCATAATTCCTATCCCTCTCAACATCCTATTATCCCTCCACATGATCCTAATCC
The DNA here is from genome assembly GCA_018584345.1 of Thuja plicata. Taxonomy (NCBI): domain Eukaryota; kingdom Viridiplantae; phylum Streptophyta; class Pinopsida; order Cupressales; family Cupressaceae; genus Thuja; species Thuja plicata. Next base: position 57,035 of record MU228314.1, read on the forward strand.
TCCACAAAATCCCATCATACCTATCCAATCCATCCATAAAACCCATTTACATGGACTCACATCTTGTGTTAAAAATAAAAAGTGTCTCATTGGAAAAATAATGTCTCAAGATGTTGGTAAATCTTCCGCCCCTTCTACATCTGAAATTATTCCATCTAAACTCAAATTTTCCCATCCCCCATCCTCCAAATCCATTTTAGGCTCTTATGTCCAAAAATTCATCCCTTCCTCATCCACATCCATTTTGGGCCCCTATGTTCAAAACTCAATCCCTTCCTCATGATCCACGTCCATTTTAGGTCCCTATGTCCCAAAAACAAATCCTTCATCCCTTCCATCCATTTTGGTTCCTTACATACCTTCATCCACCATATCCAAGTCCACCGCTCCATAACCTCAACTCCATAATAAAAATAAACAAAGGCACACATCCTTGTATTCCTTCCAACATTCACCCTCCATTATTACCTCCATTTACCCTCCAAACTATCCATCCTCAACGCCCATTCCATTGCTATTGGAAGCAATTTGAATGCCAAAGCTAAAATTCATAAAATCCAAAATCCACAAATAAATAAAAATAAAGGATCAACATGTCACATCTAAAAGACATGTTCAACAAAAGAAGATACGATCCAAATGAAAGAAAATTTAAAAGGCCACCAAGGTCCAAATGAAAAAATTCAAAAATCATGTGGATCCCCAAGCTACTTATTGCAGCAATGCATCTCAAAGAAAAATAAAAGTTGGCATCCAACCTTGCTAATCCAAAGCTTCTTCCCTTCATAAATCTATTTTATCCTCCATTTAAAAATACCACATCTCTCAAATTCATTTTGGATCCCAAAATCCACTACTCCACCACCCTTTAAGGTGTGTGCCAATGATGATCTTTCTAACTCCCTTATCCATTTCTTCACAAGTATTTCAACCTCCCATCCATTATTCACCAATCCTTCCCTATCCTCCCCTCCCATTAATCCAACCTTATTCATAAACCCTTATCCCCCCTCCATCCCCCCATCCATTTCATCTCCCCTCGAACCATCCTACCAACATCTATGAGATTTTATCTAAAAGTCTTTGATCTATTATATATATAGAAAAAGACATCTCAAGGGATATCATCCATGGAACTAGATGCTTGAGTCCTTCCTCCATCTTCCTATCACATATCCATTTTCGTCCAAATCCACTTATATATCCATTTACTTAACCTCATTCCCTTGCACTCCATACTTGGGGGAAAGCTCCATCCATGCCTATGCTACCATACATATCTTCCACCTACCCTATCCACCATCCACCATCCTATCTAAGTCCATCATACATTTCCCATCTTTGATCTTGACTATCATAAAATTTCCTGCCACTCATATACTCCATGTTTCATATTCACTATCCATCATCATATCTACATCCATTATCCTCTATCCATGTTTGATATTGAAATCCTATCCATGTCCTCCATTTCATAGTACTTGTCTTATACATTTCCTCCATCCCCCTTCCATAATCCTATATAATTTCATCCTTCTTTCCCATGTCTTTTGATCTTTATTACCCTATGAATTTTCTCCATAAATTATCCATTATTCTATCTTATCCATATTTTTCATATCATATCCCCTATCCTATTCACACCCTCCATCTCATATCTCTTCTGCAAATCCATTCCATTTTGCATACATTTTCTCTTCCTTACAAAACTAGAGGCACTCATAGATCCATACATGCTTTGGACAATACATGCCTTCCTCCCCTCCATGCATATCCTTTTCACAACTATCTATCCATCTCATTTATCCTTTATCCACCGTCTCCCCATCCTTCATCTTCCCACCTCTAGTATGGGGGCATCCTTTGAAACATAGTCCTTGGATCCAAATCCACTCATTCCCCATTCTTCAGTCTTCTACTCACATCCCTTACACACCATCCTTCTCTTTCATGCATCTTTTATCCCTCCTAGTGTGGGGCATTTCACTCCTTTACCACCTAGTTCTTGAATCTCCATCCTTCAATCCCACATTCCCTATTCATCCATTCAATATTACATATCCATCCATTCCCTTCATTTATCTCCCATCCAATCCATCTCTCTATCTCCACCATTCCTTTGTTCTCCCTAGTAATTGGTATGAATCCCATTCTATCAAATTCATATTCATCCATTAATATCTTATCTTCCTCATCCATTCTATATATCTTCTAATCCAATCCATTTCTCTCTTCCATTTCTATCTATCTTATCTTTCGACTCTCTCATATTCTCCAATTCCTCTTATCTTCCTCTCCTCCCATCTATTTATTCTTCCTTACAACTTCCAATCATCTTATCTTCCTCTTCCATTCTATCTATCTTCTAATCCAATTCATTCCTCTTCCATTCTATCTATTTTCTAAACCAATCCATTCCTCTCCCATTCTATCTTCTAATCTAATCCATTTCTATTACATTCTATCTATCTTCTAATTTAATCCATTCCCCTTCCATTCTATCTATTTTCTAATCCAATCCATTCCTCTCCCCTTCTATCTTCTAATCTAATCCATTCCTATTCCATTCTATTTATCTTATATTCCAATTCATTTATCTTCTTCCAATTCAATTCTATCTCATTCATTCCTCTTCTAATCTAATACCTTCCTCTTCTATCTAATTCCTCTTATCTTCCAATCCTATTCCATCTAATTCCTCTTCTTATAAAATTGCATTCCCACATGACTGAGCTTACCCAATCAACACTGAGCTTTATTCTAGACACAGTGACCGCAAACATTTCCAACAAATTGGCAAATAGGTTGACTTTCCTAGTTTCATTCTATTCAAGAGAAATTGCCAACAAATTCACATTTCAATCAATCAATCTTTTTCCCATCAGGATGGATCCTTCCGGTGTCGGCTTTTCTATCAATTCTCACATCAAATTTGTTCATGGCAAGAAATTTTGGACTAAATGACCGCTTGGTCAGGATTCCTTTTTGTTGATTTTATCTTGTGTTTCAATGTGTCCTTCTCGTGACAGCCTCGATCTTTCATATCTTGGTTTGTTATGGTGAGTACCTATTGGAATACGTGTCATTGGTGGTATGATCTTCTTGTCATGGATTTTTAGTGCATTTATGTTTGATTTTCAATTATGACTATGTATGCCTCACTAGGGGCAGGATTCATGCATCCCAAATCCCTAAAAAGATCTGGGTGTTTTGCGTCTCCACATGAGCAACATTTCATAGGTCTCATCATACCTGATAACTTGCATTCTTGTTCCTAGCAACCTATTTGTCTGAGAGTTTAGTCCATGCAAAGGAACCATGTCACTTGTGTTTTCTAGCACATGGTGCATAACTCCTTTTGAAAAATCAAACTAGGGTGTGCTCTCCAACATTAACACCGTATAAATCCCACTGTCATCATGTACTTAGGATTGCATTTTAGCTAGGTCATATTGCACTTTGCATTTTTCTCTTGGAAAGGTTTCTGTTTATTCCCCCATCCCGATAGGGGCATCATGTCCCCGATCTATCCTAGGTCTACCTCCCCCCAAGGACATGTCTCGTGACACCACCTAATTTCCCCATTTTCTCTCTTCTGCCTTTTTTTGAGAAAATTCCACAAAATTTATTTTTTTCTGTTATTTTCTCGAGAGGGCATCATCCCATCTCCCACCATAATTAATTTTCTCTCTAGGGCATCTTATTTTATTTTCTTAGACACAACACCACTTTCAATGCCACATCAAAGATGGGCAAAATGTAGATGTCCAAAATCGTCCTTATATTAATTTAATTAATATTCCCATAATATTATAGTTAATTTTAATTAATTATATTTGTTATATTATTCTGTATATTTAATTTATTTATTTAATTAAATATGATTCACCTTCATAACATTTAAATCTTAATTTAAATATTATTCCCCCCTTTAATGTATTAAATATTATTTATATACATTTCCCTCATTTATTCCTTTTAAATAAATTCATAATTTATTTATTCCTCCACATGACTTAATTCTACTAAACCATAATTAATCTAAATCTAATTTGGATTAAACTAATTTGAACCTAGATCCTACCCTACCTCACATCACTCTCACCAAATAGACCTACTTACTAATTAACTAAGGTTAATTAGGCTAATTTATTGATTCCTACACATATTAGTCATAATTATTTGCTCACACATGTGAGCAAATTTCCAAAAAATGACTTTTCCAAATAATCCTAATTTGGTGCCAATAGGGTTTCTTACAACCTTGATGACACTCTCTTACACTTTCTAAAAGTGTTTTATTGTACAAAAACTCTTACACCTCTTACAAGATCCTTCACATGTGTACTTTAAGTACACCTTGACCCATCACATCAAAAGTTGCTCACACATCTGTGAGCAAAGTTGGCCTCTTGCATGGCTTATGTGTCCCTCATGTGGCACCTATGTGGATGCCACATGAGCTCCACCTCATCCAAGCCCTCTCTCTCCTCCAAAAAATCTATAAATAGAAGCCATTGTCAAGAGAAAATCGTCTCTCATTTATGTATTGTTATCATGCTAGTTTAGTGTTTGAATTTTATAGTGCATTTTCATGTTTATGCTCTTACAAAATCTAGAAATCATATCTTAGGGACAATGGAAATGAATCTAGTTCTTAGTTTCATCGAATCTTGCATAGTATGTTAGTATAGCTTTTGCATCTTCATTATCATCATTTGGTGAAGGCTTGAGACAAGTTCCTCATACTTGTTCTTGAGCTCTTCATTGTATCCATTAGTTGCATTTAGCTTTTGTTCATAGCATACAAGTAATCTAGTGAGATTTTTAATATTGTGTTGGGAGAGCACAACCACAAATATCTCTAAGAGCAAATCAACAAATTTGGCTCATCGGAGGTTGTGGTGTAAACCCCTTTGTTTCAATCCTTCATTTGAATATGCTAACTTGTTTATGATTTCTAATGGCTAATCCTTGTTGTTTGCATGTTTGAGTGATTGTGTTTGACAAGTAGGTTTTTATCACATACATAATACACTTTCTTTATCTGATGTGGAAGTCAGATCCACTTTTTGCGGGCTGCAACTAACTTTCAGTTCTGTCTCTCAGTCATGCTTGACTGTCCTTCAGTTTTGTTTTGTCGGTTGCACTATATCTATCTTGTTAGTCTACCCTGTAACTTGCATATCAGGTTCCTCTATTGGGTTCCACTTTATCTTTCCATCTTTTCAATTTTGGTTTACACACTAACTTGTGTCATCGGTTCTCTTTACACTTAGTTATCTTCGGTGATCTCTTTGTATCTGATCTTCGGTATTCTCATGTCCCATCTTTCGGTATATACTTACCAAAAGTGTAGTTTGCATACTAATGGAAATTTAATGTCATCAATATGTTGTTGGCATTCACGATATGACCCACAAGATGAATCTTTCTTTTAGAGTTGTGAAGAAGTTTCCTTTAGTAAACAAGGTTGAAGATATAGTTAGAGTTGTACTCATATTTTTGTCGAAGTCCTAAACATTTTATCTAATTCAACACTTTTTTGATGGAATTACCAATGGAAACAAGCTTCTGGAATATGTTGATACCAGATAGATCTCTTTGGTTAGACTAACGCATCGATTTTTTTCTGAATATCAATCTTTGATTTGACTTATATACAAAAATCACGACAATGTTGAAAATCAGAGATGTGGCTACCATCTTCGGAGGTTAAGAAATATAGAGACACATTTGACTTTAGCATCTCTTCTTCCCATGCTAGAATAAATGACATTCATTATGAAAAAAATACCAGCAAAGAACCATGTATATTGCAGAATATGCTAATTTGCGTAAAATGTCATGCCAAGCCCTTGATAATCTTTATTGAAATGACCTAAATTTATCTGATAAAAAATTTCATGAATGTTGGAAACTAACAGATTTGGACAATCCTGATAATTATTTAAAGATCATTGAAAATGGAGATTTATGTGTTTGTGTAAGGGGATTTCAGATACCAATGTACTACAGTGCCCCAAAGAAGTGTGCTACAAGAGTTATAAGGGAAGAGTTAGCCAAGATCGTCGATCCTATAACAACTAATACAAGGGACATAGCCTATAAAGTTTCCTCTAAAATAAGATCCCTATTCCCATATGAATAACTTCTTGAGGCCATGGCAATTGTGTTTCCTCAATATTGGAGTAACTATCAATGGAATTTTAGATGAGGGTCTTCTTAGATAGCAATCATGAACTTTTGCAAGGACTTTGAAGCATCAATATCAATTAATGCATAACCCACATGAAGAGGGCTCAACAAAAAGGCTTTGGACAAAACTAAAATAGAGCACAATGTTGTGTGATGAAATTTCAGAGTTCTTCAAGCTTGCTGATCTATGTGAAATCATGATATTGGGTTTGGTTGAGGATGAGAGAGTTTTTTAGTGCTTTAAGATTCCTAAAATCAAAGCTAATAAACAAACTAGATAAGAATTTGGAAACATGCTTGAGGGTCTACACATCTAGGTATGATGTCAATACTTTTCCTTGTAAAAAAGCAATGGAAATCTGGAAGAAAAGATGCAAAAGAAGAGGGTTGGGCAACACCATTAACCAATCTCTGACTCTGAGTGGGACAACTATAGGTGGCGATGGGAGTGGGATTCATGGAAGTGAAGGTCAGAGTGAAGAAGACACAAATGAAAATGAAGAGAACAATGAAGGAACTGGAATACCAGAATTAGATGATGATGAGGACGCAGACATGAATTGGCAAATTTAGGAAATTTCTGCTAAATTAGTAGTAGCAACCAATAGGTATTTTTAAAACTTATTAACTACTATATCCTATCATTCAATGTTCATTTTAGAAAAGAAAGAATGTATCATGTTTCATCATTAAAATTTGAGAACAAAGAGTATCATTACTATAGTTTGTATCATATCATCAATGATCACTCATATTTGAATCTGAAATTCCTAAATAAAATTTTGTATTCCAATGGCATATAACATAGTAAATCAACAAAGAATAACATAATAAAATAGAGTAACTCAACATACATTAAATTGGAAAACATGAAAATTAGATAGAGAACAAATTGTTTTATATTCATTTGCAATACATTACAATTTACAATAGTTCAAAATTCAAAGCAATCTTTGTAGGCTAGTCCAAACATCCTCTGATGGAAGAAAAATTTGGTTCATAGTATAGTCACATTCCTACAACTTTTTTAGCAATTCATATTTGGAAGTGTGACTTGACAACACTGTTACTTCTAAACTCCATTCAAATTTCTCACTGGTTTGATGAAATCCATGAATGTATCAGGAGATATGTCTGTAGGAAGAAAGCGTAAATCAATATTTATTTTGTCTTGCAACCTTTTTTTGTAATTTTATCTTCCAATGAACTTATTTGCGTCAAATCCCTTAGGCAAACCAAGAATTTACAAATTTGCTTTCCTTTGTTCCATCTTTGTGCTCTTCTTCTTAGTTTTTTCATCCAATTCCTATGCTTCCCATAGCTTCTCACATTTTTGAATGATACTTGATACCTTTACTGAGGCATCAAAGCGGGTGCTAATTCCCTTGTTTGATAGATAAATATCACTCTTACTATAGATTTGTTACATAATATATTTTTCTTTCTTTTCTTTCTTGACAACATCCATGTTCTATTCAATGTTATTATGGAGCTTCAAATAACATACTCTCATACTTTGAAGCATTTCAAATCACTCACACAAGCTATGAGACATCCCCAATATTTGTCCCCAAATGTGTTCTTTAGTTATCTTCACTAAATGATTACTAGTATTTGTTAAAGTTTGAATTGTATTATTGGCCTTCTTTAGTTCTTCTGCAATTTTTCCACAATTATTTTTCTCTTCCACTGCTTTGTGTTCCCAATGATTGGATTTATCTGCCTGAGAGTCCAATTGCTTTTGCAATTCCTGGTTGGAGGCATCATTACTCTCCATGGGTTTAAATAAATTTTGTGAAGTGTCTCTTTCTTCCTCTTGTTTTTAAGTAATTTCTGCCAATTTTCCCCTCAGTGCCTTCATCTCTACCTGCTCATGCTCCTTCACTACTTCCTCCGCATGTTCCTGCTCTGTATCTGCTGATGTAGAGGTCAATTTTTTAATCTTTTTCTGTAATTCTTTCAAACTATTCTCTGAAGCTTTCCTCTTTTCTTTTTCATTGGAAATGTCTGCCTGTAACTTTTCTATAATTTTTTTGAGCTTACTTTTCTCTCTTTCTAGCTTGAGTAGTGCACTGTAGACCACTTGGTTTGTAGAATTTGACACATTGATTTTTTCCACATTTTTAACTTTGGAAAAATCCATTGGGAGAGTGCTAACTTAAAATTCAGACGGATCTATCTGACTCTCTGGTGGGTTTCCATCTTCTTTTGGTGGAATAACAACCATGAACTCCAGCATGTCTCTATTTGGGTCATATGTTGGAAAAACCCTGTTGGATGTAGGTTGTTCCTCTACAGCTATAGTAAGGGCACCAGTCTGCAATGTCTTCTTTATTTCCTTAGTCTTGGTTGTTGTTTCTGCAAATTTATTATAGAAATCTTTGAAACAAAAATATGGTGTTGCAGAAGGATTTGAATGTTTGAAAGGTGAACCAGAGTTTGCAATTCGTGTTGATCAAAATAATGTTGTTTGAGGATTTAAAATTTTAGAGGGTTTTTCTGAAATTGAAAGTGCAAACAGTTCTTTAGGATCGAGTCTCAATGATTTGGAAACTGTTTGCTTCTTGACAATATCTTATTCTATGGGATTTTGTGTAGATTCTACTGGCCTCTTTAGAGAGGGAACTTGTTGTATAAGTTTCCCAGTGCCACTGGCACCAGTGGCACTACCAGACCCAGTAGTAGTAGATTCCCTAATCCCATCCATGGTAATGGATGTTCTTATGGGAATAGTGGTTCCTGATGAATATAATGGGTCAACTCCAAATCCAACCCTAAGGCCTACACCATGATCAGCTTTTTCTATGATAATTGAACTCCAGACGCCTTCTCCTGTGGGACCCAAACCACCACCTTTATAACCCATTTTTTCCACAATGATTTCCCCTTTTCTATATACTTTTTTCTGGTAGTCACTGACTCCACTATGACTTCCTAGAGTAAATGGAATTGGTTGATTATCATCCACACTATCTGGATCACTGCTGTCATATGCCATGGTAGGATGCTCCAAATTCCACAATTTTCTAAACTCTATATCCTCGTCTATTTCATCCAGATCTGCACTGGTCTTTGGTTCACCAAGAGCCTTTCTCATACTCCAAATATAATTCATTTTTGTTGGAGTCCATTTTCTATCATTACAATCTTCTTCTATTTTCTTTGGTATTTTTTTTTTTATGGATGAGTAGATTTTTCGTAGAAATTGTAGGACATTGTAGGTTATACAATGCCCTAGTTTATTGATTTCATAATTTGTGATGACAATTGTTCAACTAAATTTTTTTCCTTAGTGGAAAATTTCTCCATCTCTTTTGTAACATCATCCCAGCTATCCTTGTTTTTCAACTTCTCTAGCAATGGTTTACTTTCATGTTGAAATAAGTTTGTAGAGTTCTTATTAGCAACAAGCATTGTTTGAATGATGTTGAGTGGATCATACTTCCAGTACCACTCTAAATCAAATTGAAAAATTTCTAAATTTTTTTTTACAACTTTGAATGCCTTTCTCTCAAATGTTAACCCTCCAATTGAGAAAGGTAAGGAAGGGAATATGCTCTTCTTGGACTGGCCAACGAAGAGTCTATCTATGCTCTCTAGTTGTAGTACATATTCTACTACAAAAACCATGTCTATCATATGCATTGGAAGTTTGTGGCATTTTAGTTCTGACTGTAAAACCTTAGCACAGTGTATTCTACCATTAAGTACCAGTCAACCAATTGAATTGTGCTTCCAAGTTGGATGCAATCCCTACATGAAGTAGACAATCTGGGCATTGGAGTGCTTGTTATTTTTTTGTACAATGGTGCCAAAAAGAAGTCTACAAAATTACTGTAATTCCTTCTGTTATCATACATCCTTATCTGAGGTGTCTAGTTATATATTGGAGTACCTGTCAGTTCTGTCCCCCTCTGAATTTCAATCTTGTTGTCATTGCTCATTAATATTGCAGCATGCTTGGCTAGAAGAAGATAGCACAAGTAGGTTGTGAAACTAAATGGCTTAGAATTTCCTCTTTTAATCAATGCTAATTTTTCTTGCATCAATTGAACCACGTGTCCAAAAAAATTATAGCTTACTAGTTCATTGACATAATGGATATCCCAAATCAATTGAAGAATGTTGGCACCCACTTCCCTATTGTTTTCCAGTCCCAGGAAAAATGCTAGTGAGGATATAGTATCCTAAACCCATAGAAAAAAAATGTTAAAATCATAAGGAGGCTTATGGTTCTCACCCAATGAAGCCTTTTCCTCTGCAGCTATTAGACCCTTTATAAATGAATCTTTTGCATTTGGCGCGACTACCTCATATTTTTTTGCTAGCAATCCGAGGTCAATATGGACATTACAGTTTGGTTGGTCAAACCCTAGGTCTAGAAAACTAATAAATTATTCCTGGGTTATTGATAAAATTTCTTCCTGAAATTATTTTTATTCATGATTGCTTTTATTTCTTCAACATAATTTTCTGCACAAATCAAGACAATTTTTGGGCAAGGGAAAACTTCGTGTAACAGCATGTAACCCAAACCTACATCCCACAAAGCAACTTTATTCATTTTTGCACCTATCAATGGATTAAATTTTATAAATTCAGACCTCTTTGGCCCAGTTGCAGGGAATTTTTAGTGGTGATTCTTTGCCAATTAGCAAATATGTCTCGTCAGGTGTATAGAATTTGGTGAAAAAATGTGTAATATACTGGTTGATCGGTTCCCCTAGATTTTATGAAAAAAATGTATAGTGGTCAGGTTGTTCACCACTATTTGCATGTAATTTCACTACGGTAGTGGGGTTGTTCGCCCATTTATCTATTGTATATTTACTATTATTCACCACAGATTAAGGAAGGGGTATTTATCAAGGATCGCCATTTGCCAAAGGTCCATTATCCCAAGTTAAAATTTTATTTTCACTAGGACCCAATTCACCATGCATCATAATTAACAGTGTCCCAAATTCCCACCCTAATCGCCTAGTCAATTACTTGAAATTACACGGGGTTCGCCAAATATTAGTTGTTATCATATGCAAATCTCATCACCTTCGCCAAAATTTGAAATAAGCATTTGTATATAAGGATAGTTTCAAGAGATTTAGGAGTAAAAAAAATTAGTTGATATTTCTGAGCTAACAATTGTGATCGGTAGCGAACCAAAAAGACTACGAGTCCTTAGTATCTTATTCAAGTAAAATTTTATTGCAGCCTTAATTTGTTGGAGATGTCACAATCAAAGTTAAATAGGAAGAGGACTATTGAAGGTGGAGAATATGGAGATGTCCAAGAGAGGCCAACGAAATGCAGAAAAATATCTTCATACTTTGGCAGGGGGCAGACACAATGGTGTTGGTCAAAGTGAGGAAGGTATGTCATCAGAGGAACCTCTACAACTTTGAGGTTATCAAATTACACAGGAGTCTATTCAGAAAACTAGGGAACCTAATAAATCTAGTGACGAAGTTACGAAACCTGATATCTCTCATGAAGATGACCTTGAAGATTAATTTCAAGTAAATAACCAGTACCAGGATGAATCGATCGACTTCGATGATGATGATGGTTAAATTAACAGTAACACTAAAGGGAGAGGAAAATCAAAAGAAAAAAGTGATCATCAATGGGAGATGTCCAGGAGATTTAAATTTGATTGGAAAAAAAAGTATCCATTCATTGAACCCATAGACAATCCAATTGTACGTGAGCTACTAGTAGAATGCAGATGTACGATTTGTAGTTGGAAGTATAAAAAAGAAAAGCAGTTGCAGCTTAAATTGGACACCATAGAGAAACATGTTGGTAAGGTTTACAAAGCCTCAATTGTATATGGAAAGGAAATAAAAGTGGTAAGATATAAAACAAAGGAGCAATGTCAACATCAAAGGCATGCTGAGGAATATTATTTGTTTCAGAAATTTAAGACGAAGCCTGGTGAAGTTGAAGGTTCTATTAATGCTATTTTTGCAAAAGCAAGTGAAGTAGAACAATGCGGAAAAGCTTCTCAATTAAGTAATGTTTTCCATATTTCAAGCAGAGGGTGTCTAATGATAGACTATCCAGAAATGAGTGGTTTGTTACACTTTCTAAAAGTTTCTAACTATCCTATCACTCATTGGTCAATAAATAGTGGATGGGAATGGGCAAGTTGTATTGCCCAGGTTGAAATAGAGGATGTACAGAGAAAAATCAAAAAGTCAACCTTTATTGCATTGTCCTTAGATGAAGTTATGGAAATAGATAATATGTTGTGGGTATGCATGCATGTTTATACTATACAGAATAATGTCAACCAACCACACCTACTAACTATTGCAAAATTGAGGGACAATGCGACATCAAAAACTTTATTTCAATTAGTAAAGAGCCATTTAATTGGATATGGAGCTATGGATGAATTGACAATAGAGAATAAGTTGATCTATGTTGAAACAGATGGAGCTTTAGTAATGCAAGGTCAAAGGAATGGTCTTTGCACAAAGATGTAGGCTTCTTATTCACCATATGTTGTTGGCATTCACTGTATGGCGCACAGGATGAATCTTTCTTTGAGAGTTGTGAAGAAGTTTCCTTTAGTAAACAAGGTTGAAGATTTAGTAAGAGAGTTGTACTATTATTTTTGTCAAAGTCCCAAATGTTTTAGGGAATTTCAGCACTTTGCTGATGGAATTACCAATGGAAACAAGCTTCTAAAAGATGTTGATACCAGATGGATCTCTTTGGATGGACCAGCGCATCGATTTTTTTCCGAATATAAATCTTTTATTGGACTTATGTACGAAAATCATGACAATGCAAAAAATCAGAGATGTGGCGACCTGCTTCGGAGGTTAAGCAATATAGAGACATTTTTGACTTTAGTATCTCTTCTTCCCATGCTATAAGAAATGACGTTCATTATGAAAAAATCCCAGCAAAGAGCCATGTATATTGAAAAATATGCTACTTTGCGTAAAATTTCATGCCAAGTCCTCGATGATCTTTATCGAAATGACCCAAATTTATCAGAGGAAAAATTTCATCGCTGGAGGACACTAACAGATTTGGACAATCTAGATAATTATTAAAATATTATTGCAAATGGATATTTATGTGTTTGTGTATGGGGATTTCAGATACCAATTTACTATAGTGCCCCAAAGAAGCGAGCTACAAGAGTTACAAGGGAAGAGTTTACCAAGATCATCAAGTCTATAGCAGCTAATGCAAGGGACATAGCCTATAAAGTTTCCTATGAAATAAGATCCTGATTCCCATATGAACAACTGCTTGAGGCCATGGCAATTGTGTTTCCTCAATATTGGCACTTAAACTCTAAGGAATATTATCATAATAGGCTGTTGACTTTGATAAAGGAATTTTGCAAATCTGTACAATTCAACGAAGTAACTATCAATGGAATTTTAGATGAAGGTATTCTTAGACAACAATCATGAACTTTTGCAAGGACTATGAAGCATCAATATCAATTAACACATAACCCACATGTAGAGGTCTCGGCAACAAGGCTTTGGATAGAACTAAAACATAGCACAATGTTGCGTGATGAAATTTTAGAGTTCTTTAAGCTTGTTGATCTATGTCAAACCATGATATTGGGTTCAGTGGAGGATGAGAGAGTTTTCAATACTTTGGGATTCCTAAAATCAAAGCTAAGAAACAAACTAGACAAGAATTTGGAAACATGCTTGAGGGTCTACACATCTAGATATGATGTCATTACTTTTCCTTATCAAAAAGAAATGGAAATTTGGAAGAAAAGATGCAAAAGAAGAGGGTTGGGAAACACCATTAACCAATCTTTGACTCTGAGTGGGAAAACTACAGGTGGGGATGGGAGTGGGATTCATAGAAGCGGAGGTTAGAGTGAAGAAGACACAAATGAAAATGAAGAGAACAATGAAGGAATTGGAATACCAAATTTAGATGATGATGATGATGATGCAGACATGAATTGGAAAATTTAGAAAATTTCTACTAAATTAGCAGTAGCAATCAATAGGTATTTTTTGAACTTATTAACTACTATATCCTATCATTCAATGTTCATTTTAGAAAAGAAACAATGTATTATGTTTCATCATTAAAATTTAGGAATAAAGAGTATCATTGCTCTAGTTTGTACCGCATCATTAATGATCATTCATATTTGAATTTGAAATTGTTGAATGAAATTTTGTATTCCAAATTTCCAATAGCATATAAAAAAGTAAATCAACTAAGAATAACTGAATAAAGTAGAGTAACTCAGCATACATTAAATTGGAAAACATGAAAATTAGATAGAGCACAAATTATTTTATATTCATTTGCAATACATTAAAATTTATAGTAGTTCAAAATTTAGAGCAATCTTTGTAGGCCAGTCCAAACGTCCTCTGATGGCAGAACAATTTGGTTCATAGTATACTCACACTCCTGCAACTTTGTTAGCAATTCATATTTGGAAGTGTGACTTGAAAGAAATGTTGCTTCTAAAACTCCATTCAAAGTTCTGAATGGTTTGATGAAATCCATGAATGTATCAAGAGATAAGTCTGTAGGAAGAAAGTGTAAATTAGTATTTATTTTGTAAATTTCTCTTCCAATGAACTTATTTGCGTCAAATCCCTTAGGAAAACCAAGACTTTCCAAATTCGCTTTCCTTTGTTCCATCTTTAAGATCTTCTTAGCTTTATCATCCATTTCCTGTACTTCCCGCAACTTCTCACATTTTTGAATGATACTTGATACCTTTACTGAGGCATCAAGGCGCATGTTAATTCCCTTGTTTAATAGATAACTATCACTCTTACTGTAGAGTTGTTGCATAATATCTTTTGCTTTCTTTTCTTTCTTGACAACATCCATGTTCTTTTCAATGTTCTTATGGAGCTTCACATAACATACTCTCATACTTTAAAGAATTTCAAACCACTCTAACAAGCTATCATACATCCCCAATATTTGGCCCCAAATGTGTTCTTTAGTAATCTTCACTAAATTATTACTAGTATTTGTTAAAGTTTGAATTGTATTATTGGCCTTCTTTAGTTCTTCTACAATTTTTTCACAATTATTTTTCTCTTCCACTGCTTTGTGTTCCCAATGATTGGATTTATCCACCTGAGAGTCCAATTTCTTTTGCATTTCTTAGTTGGAGGCAACATTACTCTCCATGGTTTTAAATAACTTTTGTGAAGTGACTATTTCTTCCTCTAGTTTTTTACTAATTTATTCCAATTTCCCCCTCAGTGCCTTTAGCTCTGCCTACTTCTATTCCTTCACTAATGCCTATGCCTGTTCCTACTCTGTATTTTCTGATGTAGAGGTCAATTTTTTAATCTTTTTCTGTAATTCTTTCAAACTGTTCTTTGAAGCTTTCCTCTTTTCTTTTCCATTGGCAATGTCTGCCTATAACTTTTCTATATTTTTCTCGAGCTTAATTTTCTCTCTTTCCAACTTTAGCAGTGCACTATAGACCACTTGGTTTGTAGACTTTGACATGTTGATTTTTTCCCCATTTTTAACTTTGGAAAAATCCATTTGGAGAGTGCTAACTTCAAATTCATACAAATCTATCTGACTCTCTGGTGGGTTTCCATCTTTTTTGGGTGGAATAACAACCATGAACTCCATCATGTCTCTGTTTGTGTCATATGTTGGAAAAACCCTGTTGGATGCAGGTTGTTCCTCTACAGCTACAGTAAGGGCACCAATCTACAATTTCTTCTTTATTTCCTTATTCTCGGTTGTTGTTTCTGCAAATTTATTATAGAAATCTTTGAAACAAAAATCTGGTATTGCAGAAGGATTTGAATGTTTGAAAGGTGAAGTAGAGATTACAATGCCTGTTGATCTAACTAATGTTGTTTTAGGATTTAAACTTGTAGAGGGTTTTTTTGAACCTAAAATTGCAAAAAGTTATTTAGGTTTGAGTGTCAATGATCTGGAAACCTTTTTCTTCTTGACACTATCTTCTTCTATGGGATTCTGTGTAGATTCTACTGGCCTCTTTAGAGAGGGAACTTTTTGTATAAGTTTCCTAGTCCCACTGGCACCACTACCACTACCAAACCCATTAGCAGTAGATTCCCCAATCTCACCCGTGGAAATGGATGTTCTTGTGGGCACAGTGGTTCCTGATGAATCTAATGTTTCATCTCCAAACCCAAGGCCTGCAAAAGGTCCATGATCGGTTTTTTCTGCGACAATTGGAATACATATGCCATCTCCTATGGGACCTAAACCACCACCTTTATAACCTATTTTTTCCTCAATGTTTCCCCCTTTGCTATATACTTGTTTATGTTAGTCGTTGAATCCACTGTGACCTGGAGTAAATGCAATTGGTGGATTATCATCCTGACTGTTTGGAGAACTATTGTCGTATGCCATGGTAGGATGCTCCAAATTCTACAATTTGTTAAACTCTATATCCTCATCTATATCATCCAGATGTGCACTAGTCTTTGGTTCACCAAGCTCCTTTCTCTTACTTCAAAAATCATTCATTTTTGTTTGAGTCCATTTTCTATCCTTACACTCTTCTATTATTTTCTTTGGTATTTTTATGTTTGATGGATGAGCACCTTTTTCATAGAAATTGTAGGACATTCTAGGCTGTAGAATGCCTTGGTTTATTGATGTCATAATTTGTGATGACAATTGTTCAACTAAAATTTTTGCCTCAGTGAAAACTTTCTCCATCTCTTTTGTAACGTCATCCCAACTATCCTTGTTTTTCAAACTCTCTAGCAATGGTTTACTTTCATGTTGAAATAAGTTTGTTGAGTTCTTATTAGCAACAAGCATTGTTTGATTGACGTTGAGTGGATCATACTTCCAATACCACTCTAAATCAAATTGAAAAATTTCAAAAAAAAAAATTTCCACTTTGAATGCCTTTCTCTCAAATGTTAACCCTCCAATTGAGAAAGGTAAGGAAGGGAATATGCTCTTCTTCAAATGGCTAGCGAAGAGTCTATCTATGCTCTCAAGTTGTAGTACATATTCTACTGCAAACACCCTGTCTGTCACATGCATTGGAAGTTTGTGGGGTTGTAGTTCTGATCCGTAAAACCTTAGCACAATGTATTCTTCCATTAAGTACTAGACAACCAATTGAATTGTGCTTCCAAGTTGGATGCAATCCCTACATGAAGCAGACAATCTGGGCATTGGAGTGCTTGTTATTTTTTTGTACAATGGTGCCAAAAAGAAATCTACAAAATTACTCTAATTCTTTCTGTTATCATATAGCCTTATCTGAGGTGTCCAGTTATATATTGGAGTACCTATTGGACTCATTGGAGTACCTATCGGTCCTGTCCCCATCTAAATTTCAAGCTTGTTGCCGTTGCTCATTAATATTACAGCATGCTTGGCTAGAAGAAGATAGCACAAGTAGGTTGTGAACCTAAATGTCTTAGAATTGCCTATTTTAATCAATGCTAATTGTTTTTGTATCGATTGAACCACGTGTCCAAAAAAATTATGTCTTATTGGTTCATTGACACAATGTATATCCCAAATCAATTGAATAATGTTGGCACCCACTCCCCTATTGTTTTCCATTCCCAAGAAAAATGCTAGCGAGGATAAAGTATCCTGAACCCATGGCACAAAAATGTTAAAATCATAAGGAGGGTTATGGTTCTCACCCAATGAAGTCTTTTCCTCTACAACTATAAGACCCTTTATAAATGAATCTTTTATGTTTGGTGCGATCACTTCATATTTTTCTGCCAGCAATCTGAGCTCAATATGGAAATTAGAGTTTTTTGATCAAACCCTAGGTCTAGCAAACTGAGAAATTCTTCCTGGTTTATTGATAAAATTTCTTCCTGATTATTTTTATTCACAATTTCTTTTCTTTCTTCATCATAATTTTCTGCAGAAATCAAGACAATTTATGGGCAAGGAAAAACTTTGGGTAACAACATGCAACCCAAACCTACATTCCACGAAGCAAATTTATTCATTTTTGCACCTATCGGTGGATTAAATTTTATAAAGTCAGACCTCTTTGGCCCAGTTGCCTTACTGCACAATGTATGTTTAATCGATATAACTCTCCTTTGACCGTCGATAGTAGGATCATAAACATCGTGATACTCATCAGTGAAACCAGGGATTTCTACTAGTTTTCTGCAGTCTATTAAAGTTTTCCCATCTGCTTGCCCTTGGCCTTGAGTTTTTTCTTTCCCCATTGTTCTTTGGAAGAATGAAAAAACATAGAATCACAAATATTTACTAACAAAATCACAGATAATAACTACCTAATTAAGAAAACCCCAGGTCCCCAATTTAAGAAAACCCTAACTATACATGCATTGTGCAAGAATTAAAATTTCAAAATCAAGTTAAATATAATTTTTGACATTACAAAATCGAGATGCATTAGGCTAGATTTCTTATCCAAAATTATATTTTGAAATCTGGATAGATAGAAGTTAGAATGGCTAAGGTTCTCACAAATTACAGTCTCAAAATCTTCGGCGACTGTTTAACAATTCTTTTTAGCTCTACTGCTACAAGCCTATGAGTCGATAGGTTATTAAAAAGGAAATGGTAAAAACCTTTCGTTAAAACTTAAATGTAACAAATTAAATGAGTATTACATGTCTCACGTGTCACATTTTTGGAAAGGTTTAAATGAATATTAAATTAAAAATGCTTACAAATTTAATTTTAATTACATGTGTCACGTTTTCGGAGTGAGTTTTCAGAAGAGATATTTGAAACCCATAGTACTTCTGAAATACAACTTCAACCATTCATCTCTCGTAATCCAATGATTTTTATGATTATAAAATATTAATAATTTAATACACACTAATGAATATAATCATTAACTATATTGAAATTCACTTTGAATTCATGAATTTGAGAATACCTTATCCATGCAATTTTAACCAGTAACCAGTCACCATTAAATGATAAAGTTTAGAAACATTAAATTATTACATGAAACAAAAGTGCAACGCAAATATTTTATATTATATTGCACAAAATTTCAATACAACTTTACAAATCAACGATGCCCATAGGCCATATCTATTAATGATTCTTATAATAAAAACAAAATAGAAAAGCACTTCAAATTTCTTAAAACATTTTCATATATTTTTTTAAACATACGTTATTACAATTTACATCATTGCAAAAACCCTAGTAAGATGCTACCACCAGAGGGAGACACAGTAGAGACTAGAACAAGGACAGAGATAGAGACATAGTCAGGGAATATCCAGCTAAGGCTCCCTTCCTTTTGTGTGGAACTTTGAAGTCAGGATAATCTCGGAGAATTCTTCTAGCCATCGATAGTCCTCAATATCCTCCAGGTTGTGCCACTTCCAGAGGAAATCCCTCCCAATATGTGCCCACTTTTGATGATGCATGAGCTGCTCAACATCAAGGATCAGTAGAAATGGTTGCCTGGGCACATTTTCTCCTTGTTGTAGAATCCTCGACAAATCATTTTCCCAAGGACTACCAAACCCAATTTTTGCAAATACAACAACATTCACATCGTTGCCGAGGTACTTTTCTCTAAAAACTTTCCTCAAAAGCATGATAATTTCCACCTTTTCCCCACCCAGGTCCAACAGAGATGCCATGAACTGAGACAAAATGTCAGTGTTAACTCTATACCTATTTTCATTCTCCAGAAATTCACATCCCAGCACCATCCTTATAGCCTCCTTGGTGAAGGCTCCCAACTCCATAGCAATAGACGCTAGGATTGGGTCTATGACCAGGCCCAAAAAGGCCTTCTGATCCTCCAAGGCAGTGCATCTTAAATGAATTGGAGTGTCCATTGAAAATCAAACTAATTAGTATTCTAATTTTTGACAAAAAAACAAAGAGAACTTAGCAGTCGCAGACTATTTTCCCAAATCTACTTTCACAATCATAATTTAACGAGTGCATATCATCTATTTATAAGCCCTGATTGAAATTCTTTCTCTGCACTAAAGATCTAATTAATTCATAAGTAAAATGGTAACTGTCCTTCAACAATCTCCAAATCTTTCATATTTAATGCAACAGTGGGTGAAATTAGAAATAACACTAATGATAAGAAATTTGCTATCTTTGGAATAACAAAGGCCAAATGTCATGCAGGTGGACATAACAATTCTTTATTATAAAAAAAAATTAAAAATTTGAAATGTGTGCCTACTCCGCAGAAACAATATGCAAAGTACGTGAGCTACGAAATGGCGGCAGGAAATGAAGCTTTACCATTGATGTAAGATCATCAAACGGTCAGAAAATGATGTCCTTAAATGACATGATGTTTTCATTTAAGTCTTAACTTTAAGGCATTATTCTATCGAGGTAAATTGGTAATAAATAGATAATGATGTCACAGTTCACACATATCTGTCATTGAAAATTGAAAGGCTCCATCTAAGAAGCAATTAATTGACATTACTTTAATTGATGTCATATCTACTCATCGCCATTAATTAAAATTTCTATCTAATATTACCAAAAACAACTATGCAATAGACAAAATATGTCT
The DNA here is from genome assembly GCA_018584345.1 of Thuja plicata. Classification (NCBI taxonomy): domain Eukaryota; kingdom Viridiplantae; phylum Streptophyta; class Pinopsida; order Cupressales; family Cupressaceae; genus Thuja; species Thuja plicata. Next base: position 77,745 of record MU228314.1, read on the forward strand.
GATATGACAATTTGATAGGATTTATTACTTAAATTTAAAACTATGCGACAATTGTTTATAATTTTTAAATTAATTAATAAATATTGTCACAACTCACAGACTCACAGTCTCACACGTCAGTTGGATTACAACATATCAATGGCCAAAGATGAATTTTGGGCCTATTGATGGTCTTCATAATCTTTATGGAAAACTCTCTGCGGAATCATGACACATGGTATTATTGATCATGGACTTATTGGTATGATCAATCATACCATGTGTCATGGTTCCGCCGAGAGTTTTCTATAAACATTATGAAGACCAACAATAGGCCCAAAATTCACCTTTGGCCGTTGATATGTTGTAATCCAACAAACGTGTGAGTCTGTGACATCATAGTGGTGGGACCTGATGCAACTTCAAAATCAAATCAGAACAATTGGATTAAGAGAGATGAACGGTGGAAGGTGCATTTCAGACAGAATGTGGTGAGATAACTCCTTTACTTAAAACTCTCTCCGAAATCATCACACGTGTCATTCTTTGAGAATGAAAACTCAGGAGAATGAAAATTTAATAATTATTTCCAATTATTAAATCGCCATACCAACTACACAACTATTGTATTAAATTGCCAAGTTTATATGTATTTTTTAAAAACATTCACCATGACAATTAAATTAATTACACCATGATAAAATAATTTTTCCATAATTTATCATTAAAAGGAAGTCTGAATCACCAATTAAATTAATAATTTTCCTATTCAAAGCATTTATAGTCACCAAATTTTTATAAAAATTGTATACATTTTTAAAAATTCACCAAATATACATACTTTGAAACACAATTTGCCATCAATATTAAAATCTTTTCCTCCAAAAAACATGTGATTCGCCATGATTTTATACTTTTTGGAGGGGGGGGGGGGTTTCATAAAGTTATCCATACCCAGTTGCCTTACTGCACTATGTATGTTTAATTGATATAACTCTCCTTTGACCATCGATAGAAGGATCATTAACATCATGATACTCATTAGTGAAACCAGGGATTTCTACTAGTTTTCTGCAGTCTATTAAAGTTTTCCTATCTACTCGCCCTTGGCCTTGAAATCTTGGCTTTCCCCATTGTTCTTTGGAAGAATGAAAAAATACAGAATCATAGATATTTACTAAAAAAATCACAGATGATAACTAACTAATTAAGAAAACCCCAAATTTAAGAAAAACCCCAATTGTACATGCAAGAATTAAAATTTCAAAATCAAGTTAAACAAAATTTTTGACATTACAAAATCGGGATGCATCAGGCTAGATATCTTACTCAAAATTATATTTTTAAATCTGAATAGATAGAAGTTAGAATGACTAAGGCTCTCACAAATTATAGTCTTGAAATCTTCAACGATGGTTCAACAGTTCTTTTTAGCTCTGCTGCTACGAGTCGATAGGTTTTTAAAAAGAAAATGTTAAAAACCTTTCATTAAATGTAACATTTAAACCAAAGTTACAAAATCATTTTAATGTTTTATCTTCACATGATATAATGGTACGTAATCTTTTGGATGAATTACATGTGTCACGTTTGCGGAGCGAGTTTTCAGAAAAGGTTTTTGAAACCCATAGTACTTCCAAAATACAACTTCAGCCGTTCATCTCGTGTAATCCAATGATTGTTACAATTTTAAAATATTAATAATGTAATACACACTAATGAATAGAATCATTAACTATATTCACTTAGAATTCATGCATTCGAGAATACCTTATCCATGAAATTTTAACCAATCACCGTTAAATGATAAAGTTTGGAAACATTTAATTATTACAGGAAACAAAAGTGCAACGCAAATTTTTTATATTATATTAGGAAAATTTTTATTACAAATTTATAATTCAATGATGCCCATAGGCCATATCTATTAACGATTCTTATAATAAAAACAAAAAAGAAAAGCACTTCAAATTTCTTAAAACATTTTCACATTTTTTTTAAACATACGTGATTACAATTTACATCATTGCAAAAACCATGGTAAGCTACTACCAATAGAGGGAGACATAGTCAAGGACTATCTAGCTGAGGCTCCCTTCCTTCTATGTGGAACTTTGAAGAGAGGATAATCTCAAAGAATTCTTCTAGCCATCGATATTCCTCGGTTACCTCCAAATGGTGCCACTTCTGGAGGAAATCCCTCCCAATCTGTGCCCACTTCCCATGACGCATGAGCTTCTCAACATCAAGGTTCAGTAGAAATGGTTGCCTGGGCACATTTACTCCTGGTTGTAGAATCCTAGGTAAATCATTTTCCCAAGGAATTCCAAACCCAATTTCTATAAATACGACAACATTCACATCGTCGCCGAGGTACTCTTCTCTAAAAAATTTCCTCAGAAGCATGAGAATATCCACCTTTTCCCCCCAGTCTAACAGAGATGCCAAGAAACGAGATGTAATGTTAGTTAACTCTATACCTATTTTCACTCTCCAAAAATTCACATCCCAACACCATCCTTATAGCCTCCTTGGTGAAGGCTCCCAACTCCGTAGCAATAGACGCCAGGATTGGGTCTATTACTAGGCCCAAAAAGGCCTTCTGATCCTCCAAGGCAGTGTATCTTAAACGAATTGGAGTGTCCATTGAAAATCAAACTGATATTAGTATTCTAATTTTTGACAAAAATCAAAGAGAACCTAGCACTCACAGACTATTTTCACAAATCTGCTTTCACAATCATAAATTAATCAGTATAGATCATATATTCATAAGCCCTAATTGAAATTATTTCTCTACCCTAAAGATCTAATTAACTCATATGTTAAATGGTAACTTTCCTTCAAAAATCTCCAAATCTTTCATATTTAATGCAATAGTGGGTGAAATTGGAAACAACACTTATGATAAGACATTTGCTATCTTGGGAATAATGAAGGCCAAAAAGATCGCTTCATGTAGGTGGACATAACAGTTCTTTATTATAAAAAAACTTGAAACTTGTGCTCACTCTATAGAAACAATAAGTAAATTATGTTAGCTACGAAATGGTGGTAGGAAATGAAGCTTTACCCTTGATGTAAGATCATCAAACAGTCAGAAAACAATGTCCTTAGATGACATGCTGTTTTCATTTAAGCCTTAACTTTAAGGCATTATTCTATCAAGGTAATGAATAGATAATGATGTCACACTGACACATACCTATCATTGAAAATTGAAAGGCTCCATCTAAGCAGCCATTAATTGACATTACTTTAATTGATGTCATCTACTCATCGCCATTAATTAATATTTGTATCTAATATTACCAAATATTTCCAAAAGAATTATGCTTTTTTGGTGTCAGAAAATGAGGTCACGGACTGACACGTCCATTGGATTACAACATATCAATGGCCAAAGGTGAATTTTGGGCCTATTGTTGGTCTTCATAACCTTTATGGAAAACTCTCGGTGGAATGATGACACATGATATGATTGATCATGGGATTATTGGTACAATTAATCATACCACATGTCATGATTCCGTCAAGAGTTTGCTATAAAGATTATGAAGACCAACAATAGGCCTGAAATTCACCTTTGGTCATTGATATATTGTAATCCAACATACGTGTGAGTCTGTGATGTCATAGTGATGGGACCTGATGCAACTTCAACATCAAATCAAAATCATTAGATTAAAAGAGATGAACGAAGGAAGGTGCATTTCGGACAGAATGTGGTGACATAACTTCTTTACTTAAAACTCTCTCCAGAATCATCACACGTGTCATTCTTTGAGAACGAAAACTCAAGAGAATGAAAATTTAATAATTATTTCCAATTATTAAATCGCCATACCAACTATAAAACTATTGTATTAAATCGCCAAGTTTATATGTATTTTTGAAAAATATTCGCCATGACAAATAAATTAATTACAATATTTGGAAAATAATTTTGCCATGATTTATCAGTATAAGGAAGTTTGATTTGCTAATTAAATTAATAATTTTCCTATTAAAAACATTTGTAGCCACCATATTTTTATAAAAATGGTATACGTTATTAAAAAATTCACCACCAAATATCCATAATTTGAAACACAATTCGCCATCAATATTAAAAAATCTCCCTCCAAAAAACATGTGATTCACCATGATTTTATACTTTTCGGGAGGGTGGGTTTCTTAAAGTTATCCCTAGTCTAAAGTTAGAGCACTCTATTTGACCCTTGAGTTGAGACTAACTCCTTGAGTGAGTTCCATGACACTTGTAGAATCCTCGAGTTGAGTTGGGCTCCTTAAGGGGATAGTAGACTACGGCTCTGCATCAGTTTAGCTCGAGCTTCACTTGGTTTCAAGAATAGTTTAATATTCTCTACTTAACAAGGCCAACCACATGAATGTGGAAGCTCATTTGGCCCCACCCCTCATAACATCACTCTAAATTCCCTATTAAAATCTAACATTCATTCATCCATTTCTGAAATATAACATTCAATCATTATAATCACATAGCATTCAATAACACCTAAAATTAATTAACAATTGGACATTCATCAATAATTCATCAACATTTAGTAGCAAAAAATTGCATTCATTAAGACAACGTAAATATATTATCAAAAAAGATTTATTGCAATCATTTCTTTTTTGGTTTTTTCCTTGATTTTTGAATGTAATGGCTATGCGGAGCATCAATATCTTCTTCATTCCCCTCCACTTCTTCTTGTGATCTCGATAAATTCCTCCTCTTGTGTGTAGGAGGACACTGGTGTGCCAAAGGGGGGTCCATTGCAATAACAACTAAATGGGTTAAATTCACAACATTTTATATTAGTGTTACAAGTATTTCATTAATTAAAATAAGATAACAACTGATCAAAAAAAATTTAAAATAACATAATATAGATTTTCTTTACCTAAAAATGCCACATCATCTTGAATATGGTGAACACTCGTATCATCCTCCACTCGTTCACCGTGATGTTATGCATGCTCTAAAATGTACACAAAAAAGGTTACGCCAATTTCAATTTAAAATATTAAATTGTATTAAAAATTACACAATTAATTTTCAATAGAAAATGAATACTTCCATCACTGCGATGCACATCAGGGTCTTCGTCGTGTGGAGGTTCTATGCTAGGATTAGAAGGCTACATTTCAATATCATGCACTCAAGTATGAAATAAACATCAAATAGATTATCGCTCAAGTATTCAATTTGAAATAATTTTAATTTGGCCTAATTACCTGTGTCTGAATCGATGCAATGGGCTATTGGCTTTGGCGTAGGCATTAAACCATGACTTTATAGCCTTCCTTTAAGCCAATCTTTCTGTCTTCTTCTATGGTTGCTACATTAAAATCTAAGCCCTGCATTTTTGGCTTAATATCGTCAATTTTGCAAGTATTGTTTGATTAAACAAAATTGTTTGCAATTTATAAAAACATTGATTCAACATTTTATTTACTGCTACTTACAATTCTTTCTTGAAGTTTCAGATAACCACTAGAGCCAATTTTGTGTTGGCCAATCTTTTCTATTCTGGCCTTTGTAGCCTTTGATGTGTCTTGCAGTCTATGAAAAGTTCAAAATATGTTAGGTTATATAAATATAAAGATCACTAATTAGTTTCTACTTAATTATTTGTCTTTCATGGTTATCCTTTCTCATTAGATACATCTTTCTTGTTTGTAATAACCCCAATGGATTATTTTGGACCCATAAATTTAGATTTAGAAATTCTAACCAAAACTTACAAAAACCTATATTTATTAACAAATTTTACATAAAAAATTATAACTACAATTAATATATGAAATCAATAAATGATTGATTCCATAACCTTTTCTTATATCTAGTGAGACCTGTAACACATTACAATATGTTTTAGTAATGACAACCAATCGCTGCAACAACAACATGACAAAGTGAAAATGTTATCCTGAAACCAAATCAAACAACTATAGATTTGCAAACTTGTAAGAGATATAACCTCCAACTCATGAAACACATTCACAACCTTTGGATGAAATTTTCATACAAAACTGAAGGGGTTACATCCTCTTATTATTGAAAATGTAGGGCTTTTGTGCTTAGATTTCCAACAAATTCAAGGTTTTTCATTCTCAAATCTGATTACTAGAACACAAGACTTAGAGAATGTTGGTAAGGGTTTTTCTTTTATTGATATATAATAAAAATACATTCAATAAATGCATCCACCCCTTCAAATAATTGAATCAATAACAAAAGATGTTTTTCTTTTTTATTTGTTTCAATTTTGTATAGAGCAATGCTTGTACCTCCAAAGCACAAAGAAAAATATTTTTACATGACTTTTCTTTAATGTGGGTTAATGTTTTGTGTTTACAAACTACAATATAGAGCCAATGTCATTATATTAATCTTCTCGCCACTCTTTGTCTTCTTTGACTATACACATTTCAAGCTTCAGGCCACTAAAATGGCAATACTCATTATCATTCATTATCACACCATGTCATCATCACTTAGAACTCATAAATATCAGAAAAGAGAAAGTTCAAAAATGTAGTGATCTTCAATGTGTAATGGTTGTTTGTCAAATTGTCATAAAGAATGCTATAGGTTTCCAGTCACATCAATGATAGTGCACAATACTCAGCCTGGGTAGGGAAGATAGAGATATACAACCTATAAATATTTTTTTACAAAATCCTTATGAATATTTACAGGTATGTAGAATCTTTTTTACATTCTTTAAGAGGTTATGATAAAAAAAAAGGTGGAGCTATTAACTACAATGGGTGAAAAACTGCATGATATTTTGACAGAGATAGATCCTCCAAAGAGACTCCAAAGAATACAAAAACCCTACCCTTGCAACGCTTCCCATACAAATAATACAAAATGAAAAGATAGGTGTGTGATTAGGTTTTTGAAAATTCTAGCTCACCGCAAGTGATAGGGCATTTTTCTTTTTGATGATCATTGAAGTGTTCTATGTAGAAATCATCTGCCAAGGATCGAGAAACATGTTCTAGCATGAAGTTGCAAGGAGTGATCCGAGCGACAGTCCCTGTTAGTAATAATTGAGAGGGGGGGGTGAATCAGTGGCCTCAAAAATTTTATCCTTTAAACTTTAACCACCAATCAAATACATCTCAGATTATTAAGTCCCTACAAGATGTATGCCATGAAATACTAATAATGATTTAACTGTCTGTTAGTTTTCCTTGTCTGTCCTTATTCTCCTTGATTACTGATAAGCAGTAAAACTATTTACTGATACTCAGTAAATATGCAGAGTATACCAATCAATCCAGAAATTCATATGTGAAATGTAAAACAATACATTAATAAACCATACACACATAACACATGTATTTTAACATGGAAACCCTGTTAAGGGAAAAACCATTGGGACCAGTACCCCAAATTTTCACTCTTCTGAAGTAAGCCCTATTAGGAGCCAACCCTGTTAAAGGTTACAAACACACTGTTAGGTGTGACCTATTTAGAGGATTTTATACATAGAGGTTGTCACTTAGTATCGGGCATCTATTTTCTACCATCCTTGAATCAGCCTCCTTCTTAGACTGTCAATAGGCTTTAGAAAAATCTTTCTACCATCCTTGAATCAACCTTCTTCTTAGGCTGTCAATAGGCTTTATGAAATTTCAATGCTACTTTCATGAATAAACCTTTTTGGCACTCCTTGGGATGTACCTCAATATATAGAAGACAGTTAAGTCCTACTTTGTTAAGAGACTTGATGCTTCAATGGTTAAACTGAAACACTATGACATGTTTCTAATGCAACTTGAATTGCAGATTTTTAGATTTATTTAAGTACATTACCTCTCTAATAAATGTATCAATTCAATTCTTTGTGCTCCACACTTTCTTCTCTGTGATGTTGTGCTTCCCTATTTATCGATGTCTGCAGAATTCTTTAGCTCTCGTTCAGCTTGATTGATCAAGACTGTATGAAGTTATCCTTCATCAGTTTCTCTTCAGCATCCTCTTTTTATTCACTCCCCTTCCCGTATATGTGATTATGGAAATGAATTACACTTGTCTCTTATATAGACATGATATTCCTTCATTCTTGATTCTTGATTCTTGGTGTAAAAAAAAATCCAACCAATTTGATTTATAGATTTAACTCCTAATTTATATCATAGTTATCTTCTTGCAAACTATACAAATCTTCTTTAAATCAATTACTTAACTCTGGTCAAATAAAACAAATAAAACAACTATTTAAGTCTATCCTTAAGCTTTGCCAGCTAGATATTTTGTCATTTTTTGAACTCTCTGTTCTGTCGGTCAACTCTGGAGTTAGTCGTCGGTGACAACTATCATTTCTGTCGGTGTGACTCCAATCAGCTTTGGGATCTCTGTCCATCGGGCATCATTGGATTTTTCTCATTGGGAAACTCTATTTTTAGCTCGTCGGGCATCCTGTGATTTTTATTCGTTAGGAAAGACTGTCTTCTGCTTGTCAGGTATCACTATGACTTTTGTTCTTTGCCTTTACCGATGGTGTGCACTCCATCGGTGTTGTCTGTCACTTAGTGAATACTTGACTTTTATGCATTGTTGAAAGCATAATCTCTGTTCCATTGATTCTCTGAAGTCTTTGGCATTATGTACATGACCGTATAGATGATATCAAGTTGACATCAATGACAATACAAACCATTAACTGATTTAATGTCTTGTATCATCTTCAACTTAACATTATCAAACATTCAATCAGTTACATGTCATCAATCTTTCCCTTTGGCATTGATGGCAACATACTATATTATCACACTATACTATTTCTAATGCAATATTAAATACAATTGTTGAGATTTGTCAAATTACCAAATAGTTTGTTTTGATAACTGATAAAAATGTCTGACCGCCAGTAAGCTCTATGTTAGCTTAGATTTGATTCTTGCAGCTTTCTATTTTTCTTGTACTGATGTGTTATGTTCTCTTCTTGTGTCAATTTCTCTCTTTTGACTGTTCTTCTTCTTTGATGTCTCTGTCTCTTGTCAGCAACTTTCCCTTTGTATATGATTCCTTCATACAAATTCTCTCCCTATGGA
>MU228314.1:89797-102441 GCA_018584345.1 Thuja plicata
TAAACTTTTCTTTGTCACCGGTCATATGGTGAGTGCAGCCACTATCTATAATCTAGATATCATTCTTACTAACCTTAGATATGAGTGCAGTTTCTTCATACCTTTCATCTTCATCTGAATCATCCTTAACAGCTATAAATACCATCTCAATGTCATAATCAGGTTTGATGTCAGTATCTTCATCTTTGCAAGCAGCTAGGTAGCTAGCCTTCTTTCCTTTATCCTTGTAGTCTCGAGTATCCTTTCTTTCTGATTTTCAGTAACCTCTGTAATCTTTGTTATCACCTCTATCATATTTCTTCTCAAAAGATCTGTCATTACTTCTATCATCTTTTCTTCTGTTAGGACATCTTGCAGCAAAGTTTCCAATCTCTTTACAATTAAAGCATACAAGTGGTAACTTTCCTTTGTATTTACCTTTTCCTCTTTGCATTATCCTTGCCATGAGTGCTTCTATTTCATCTAGATCTTCTTCTTCACTTTCACTTTCACTGTCCCTTCTAGATGAGTATCTATGATTGGATTTGCTTATTTTCATAGAAGACTTAAATGCAGACTCTAAACTTGGTAAGACACTATTGTCAAAGTTATTCATCTCAAATGAAATTAGTCTAACAATTAAGCTATCAAGAGTAACTGTATTGTTTGCTAATGCTCTCATTTCTTGAATAGAAAAAACTCTAATAGCATATACAGGCAATAAGGTTCTTAAGACTTACCATTGTTTCCTCTTCAAGTGTACCTCCAACACCTCGTATAGCATTGACTACTTCTTTTATTCTTATTTTTTACTGTGTGATGTTTTCTCCTTCTTTCATTCTTAGAACATTAAACTTTCCTCTAAGGCTTTTTTCCTTGGCTCTCAGAACATTTGTATCACCTTCATGTACAAGCTTCAGTTTGTCGCACATTTTCTTTGCAGTTTTGCAGTCCTTGACATCTTCAAATTCAGCATCAGAGAGTGAGGAAAAAAGCTCTATAACCATGCAGTTATGCTCATGCTTCTCTCTCAATTGATCTACTATCAATGGTCCTATAGGAAACACATATTTAGTATCTAAGTATTGAGTAACATCATTACCAGATAACTGGAGTCTTATCCTATTTTTCCATGAAGCACTGTTGTCTTTGTTCAACTTGGGCACATCTCGTCCATTCAGCTTGTGATCTTTACTTAGGTCTTGAAACCTTCCTTCTAAGCACACAAGCTCTAATACCAATTTTTAGTAATAACTGAGAGGGGGGGTGAATCAGTGGCTTCAAAAATTTTATCCTTTAAACTTTAACCACCAATCAAATACATCTCAGATTATTAAGTCCCTACAAGATGTATGCCATGAAATACTAATAATGATTTAACTGTCTGTCAGTTTTCCTTGTCTGTCCTTATTCTCCTTGATTATCGATAAGTAGTAAAACTATTTACCGATACTCAGTAAATATGCAACGTATACCAATCAATCCAGAAATGCATATGTGAAATATAAAACAATAAAGTAATAAACCATACAAACATAACACATGGATTTTAATGAGGAAACCCTGTTAAGGGAAAAACCACTGGGACCGGTACCCCAAATTTTCACTCTTCTAAAGTGAGCCCTATTAGGAGCCAACCCTGTTAAAGGTTACAAACACACTGTTAGGTGTGACCTTGTTAGGAGATTTAATACATAGAGGTTGTCACTCAGTATCAAGCATCTATTTTCTACCATCCTTGAATCAGCCTCCTTCTTAGACTGTCAATAGGCTTTAGGAAAATCTTGCTACCATCCTTGAATCAACCTTCTTCTTAGGATGTCAATAGGATTTATGCAATTTCAATGCTACTTTCATGAATCAACCTTTTTGGCACTCCTTGGGATGTACCTCAATATATAGAAGACAGTTAAGTCATGCTCTGTAAAGATACTTGATGCTTCAATGGTTAAACTAAAATACTATGACCTATTTCTAATGCAACTTGAATTGTAGATTTTCAGATCTATTTAAGTACATTACCTCTCTGATCAATGTATCAATTCAATTCTTTGTGCTCCACACTTTCTGCTCTGTGATGCTATGCTTCACTATTCGTCGGTGTATGCAGAATTCTTTAGCTCTCCTTCAGCTTGATTGATTATGACTGTATGAAGTTATCCTTCATCAGTTTCTCTTCAGCATCCTCTTTTTATTCACTCCCCTTCCCGTGTATGTGATTGTGGAAATGAATTACACTTGTCTCTTATATAGAACTGATATTCCTTCATTTTTTATTCTTGATTCTTGGCATGAAAAACAATCCAGCCAATTTGATTTACAGCTTTAACTCTTGATTTATCTCGTAGTTATCTTCTTGCCAACTGTATAAATATTCTTTAAATCAATTACTTAACTCTGGTTGAATAAAACAAAACAAAAATAAGTTAATTCTATTCTTAAGCTTTGCTAGCTAGATATTTTGTCATTTTCTGAACTCTTTGTTCTGTCAGTCAACTCTGCAGTTAGTCATCGGTGACAACTGCCAGTTCTATCGGTGTGACTCCAGTCAGCTTTGGGATCTCTGTCCATCAGGCATCATTGGATTTTGCTTTCTAGAAAACTCTATTTTCAGCTCCTTGGGCATCTTGTGATTTTGAATCATCAAGAAACATTGTCTTCTGCTCATCGGGTATCACTATGACTTTTGTTCTTTGCCTTTACCAATGGTGTGTACTCCATCGGTGTTGTCTGTCACTTAGTGAATACTTGACTTTTATGCATTGTTGAAAGCATAATCTCTATTCCATTGATTCTCTAAAGTCTTTGGCATTATGTACATGACCGTATAGATGATATCAAGTTGACATCAATGACAATACAAACCATTAACTGATTTAATGTCTTGCATCATCTTCAACTTAACATTATCAAACATTCAATCAGTTACATGTCATCAGTCCCATCACACTCCCAATGATAGAAATGATGAATGAAGGAAGATTTGGAATGAGGAACCACCACTCTAGAGAAAAACTTCAAGATAGATGCCCTCCTTCCCTCCCTCTGTTGTGCTTTGTGGAAATGACAAAATGTAATAAAATGAAGCCATTTTTTTTAAAGTTATATGCCCGTGTTGGTCGTAATTATGAAAACATATAATGGTTGTCATAATTTCGACCAACATGGGAATGGATTTAAAAAAATCAAAATTTTCCTTCTATAAATTGACCAAGAAAAACCATATTAATGCTTGGTCAGAAATGTTGGTCAATTTTGTGGGTCCAATGTTCTAGTGACAAGAAATATCTTCTTAGTACCCTGACTAAGACCAAAAAGTCTTAAAGTGAGCATTGCATTGATTTAGATGGGTCTGATACTGAGCATGGTGAAATGCCTCGTAGATCCCATAGAATTTTTTCCAAGCCCAAAAAAAGGAGAAGGCCACTAGGGAAAGGTACATTGAGAAAGATGATGAGTCTAAATTTGAGGACAAGGAGTATTTTGGGAGTGAAAGTAAAGGTAATGTCTCTAGCAAGGTGTCGATGCATGTCTCGAATAGCTGCAAAACCGGTAGCTTTGGTTGCAAAAAAAACCCCAAGACTAAGTCCCCTACCACCATCTCTATGGTGGGGGATAAGGTTAAACTGACTAAGGAAGAGGAAAGGCTGGGAAATCCCTGTGCGGGTTGTGAGGCAATGTGCGATGATATCAAAAATATCAGGGACAAATCCAAGTTTCTCAACATCAACTATAATAGACTGGAAGAATTTATGGTCAAGGTGATGCACTCATCTACCACTACCCTATGCCTCCTATAGCAGAATAAGGAAGTGACACAAGACACGGTCGAGGATGGGTCGATGAATATTTTCCAATTCCTTGTTGATGATTGGACCAAAGTTATCACTCATCGCCATAGCGAGAAATAATTAGGCTTACTGGAGGGGCCAAGTGGTGTTTTGGGGTGGTAGCCTCAATCTAGGGTTTTTTTGTTTAATTCTTAAATTACTATGGTTTTATCCCTCTGGAATTGTTGTTTAAAACTGATACTTTTACTGGTACTCTCGGTTATATAGCCCTGTGGGCTAATTTTTCTATTAGTATGGTTAAGCTCTTTATCCGTATAGTTACTTTTTATTTTTCTATGCTGGGGAGAAATTTTTTGAATCGCTATGGTTTCCTGTTCTTTTTGATGTAAAGATGGTAATCAACTGACAATGTTGTGTTTGTGTTGTGGGTGGTCACTTTGTCTCTTTTGGTGACTGGGTCTTTTTGAGGCTCTACCTCCTGTACTTCTAGGTCATCCCCCTTGTTCCTGGCTGCTTTAATATCAAAAACATAATGAACTTTGTTCAGTTCATAGGGATTTTTGGACATTATTTGATCTTTCAAGTTCTGATGTTATAGAAAGATAAGGTTACATATTATTTGTAAGAAAATCAAAGTGGATGTAAAATTATTGTTTGTCCTCTTTTGAAACATGATTTGTCATAAATTTTGAAAAGAAGTCTTTTGAATGTCTTATAGAATACAATTATATTTAATTTTTTTAGGCCTTTCTGCTTAATATTTATTGATTCTTTAATCTTACTCTCTTTTGAATACAAGAAAAGATAATTATATTTGATAGTTTATAAATCTTATTATACATAGTTATATGTAATTTTATTTAGTCAATGTTTTTTCTTCTCACACTATTCTTGAGTCTTTCTTTCTCTTTTATATTTATAAGATAATTGTGTTTTCTAATCTTTGGGGCTTAAAGAACACAATTATATACAATTTTCTTCAGTCAATGATCTTATCATAGTTTGCAAACTTGTCAGTTTTTTTTGAGAGTACTAGCAGGTTATTGAGTTTGTGGAAAAACTTGCATAGATTTTGAACAACTTGGTGCATTTTTTCTCTTGACTGCTAGAAACATGTCAAAGTCTCAAAAAAGAGTGGGTTAAACAATCCCAAAATAATTTCTATTTGGTCTTATAAGCATTTCTTTTTGTCTTTTCAGAAATTATGAAAATGGTGTGCACCATTATTGTCTATGTAAGGTCTTGATTTGTATTGCCCTTGGATCTTGCAAGGGCAATGCCTCTTGAACTCAATTTAGGGAATTTCCCCCTGACCCATCAAAGGCATTTGATACATCTAGTAGTTATATTTTAGATAGAAAATTAACTCATTTGACATATCTTATAGTTATATTTCACATAAAATTTATATTTTTCAAAAATAATAAAATATATGTTAAGTTAGTCAAGTTTTTTTTCTGATTACTATGCAAATCAATTTTTTTTTGTTTTATATTAATAGAAGATTATGAAAATGGCTCATTCTGATAAATCTTGGTGAAAATTCGCTAATGTTCAGAAGGATTTCCCTAGATCAAAGATTTTGGTTGTGCTAACTCTAATGCATGATTCAGATCTATTATGTCACGACCCCTCACATAAGCATGTTTCTTCTTGGGGAATATGGCCTCTGAGTGCTCATTTTCCACACTCTCTGGCGGGTTTTCCTCCTCGAGGAAGATCTGCTACTTTTTCTAATGCATAAGTATGGAGTCAGGGAGGCCTCTGTTCCTCTTGGAAAAATTGATCGAGAATTCACCTTTTATGAGAAGACCAAATATGTCTGTAATAGTTATGGTGGGTATTTTGGGTCAAAAAATGCAATTGGTCTAACATATGGGTCAATTCCTTCTCCTTTGGTGTACTATTTAGGATCTGTAGTTGATCATGTGGCCAATGACCCTAAGCAATTGGTGGAGGTTTCATCGAAGAAGAAGTGGGGTTTGGGTTTTTCTATGTGCCTTTCTTTGAAGCATGATTTTGGTCTTCCCCTGAAAAACACTTTTGATATTCTTCATTGGGATATCCCTGGCTCCTCTACCATTCCCGATTCTCTGATTTTCTCCCATAGTAATATGGGATATTTGCAAAAGAAACACAATTCAAACATCCCTAGTCACCATTCCCTCAATATCTGGTTATCTACAAACCTGGAGAAGGGAATCTTGCCTCCCTCTAGGAAGGATAATGTTTTTGGATCTAAGCTACTAGCAAAGAATTTTATCCGAATGAAATCCGGGAAGATTGAGAAGATTAAATATTTATGCAAAAAATATACCATATTTTCCCGGTGGAATGGAAATGGTACTCCCATTAGAGAAATTGTTGAATGGTTTGAAGAGGAGTATAAAGGACAGGTAAGTATGACTCTTATTACAGAAGGCTTTTTTCTTTTAAAATGTAATAATATTAATTAAAGCATAAATTTCTGAAGTCAGAAAACCCTAGGTTCAAAGGATGTGATTTCACCTTTATTGATTGGATCCCAAATTTTGACACTAGAAGATTAATTTTTTTAAAAATTGATAGGCCTATTCTTCTCTTGAATATTCCAGTTGAATTGATTTTCTCACACTTCTTTGTAAACATAGGTAATCATATAGGGAAATATGTAGGTATGTTAGAAATAAATAGGCCCCAATCTAATAACATGATTATAGTTAATATGGACATAGACATAAGTACTATTAACCCAATTATAATTGAAAGCATGGAGGAGGTTTATGATATCAAACTGGTACTATTACAAATAGAGATTATAGTAGAAATGGAAGAAAATATAAAGTTGGACAAGATATATAATACATCTCACTTAGTTGGTAATATTACTCCTCCGACTGTTGGGGTAAGGTCTCCAACATAGGATATAGAAGAAGGGGAAATAGTGGAAGGAAATTTAAATTTAAATATTTCTAAGGGGGGCATCTCAGTAAAATTAAAGCAGAAAGAAGGGGGTTTACAAATTGTATCAGAGAAAAATCCAAATAAAATGGAGATTAGAAAAATGGATACAATAAATACATGTAATAACATCATAGAAGTTGTCCAATATCCGTAATGTTCACGTAAAAATGATCTAGAAAGTTCTTTAGAGATGAAGGAAGAGGTGAGATTATTGACTCAACATCTATGTAAATTTGTAGTTAATGATTTAATGGACCAATTTATGGATGGAATATGTGACAAGGAGGAACTTATGAGACATAGATTTGTTGATCAAGGGATGTCTTGAGGAAGATAACGATCAGGAAACAATGAATATTGGTAATATCTTATTAGATCTAGAAGATAGGGAACTAAAGGATCAGGAAAAAATTTGTATTGCATCCACTCAACCTAGTATGAAAGTCCCAAATTGCACCAAATCTAACAAGAAACAAGGAAGGAAATCTAGACAAGAATTACGATTGATGGACGACTGTGTTGTTGGCCAAGCTAAACTGATGGATATTTTCAATGCAGGTAAGGGGAAGTTCCTTCCCAAGTCACGATGAATATCCTAACATGGAATGTTATGGGCTTAAATTCCCCTAACAAGAAGCGAATTTTAAAAATCTGCATTTCTCAGAGTAAAGCAAAAAAAATTATGCTATAGGAAACCAATTTGGACAATCAAGAAATAAATAATAATAAAAAGAAACTAGGTTTTAGAGAGTTTTGGGGTGCTCCTCCTAGGGGAGCCTCAGGAATATTAGGATTCATTTAGGATCCTAGGATGATGTCTCTTAATAAACTACATGATCGCGTTAATTGGAGTTGTGGACTTGTTAAATGCATCAAGACATTGCTTAGTTTTAGGATCTTTAATGTATATAGCCCTATTCCCAATCTAGAAAAGGAAAGAGTATGGAAAGAAATGAAGAGGAAATTGGAAGTATGTAAAGGAGATATTTCCATCATAGGAGGGGAAATTAATTCTATTACTAAGGCCTCAAAGAAATGGGATGGTCTCCAAAAACTCCCATGTGTCGTTGAGGATGTTAATAACTGGATAAGTCAAAATGGACTCATTGAGGGCTTAACACCTAAGGGTGGTTTCACATGGAATAATAGGAGGAATGGATTTAGCTTCATTTCTAAAAAAATTGATAGATTTTTAATCAATTTAAACCTTGTGGACTTACAATTCACCATGGCTACAGATGTGAAGCCCATTTTAGGATCGGATCACTACCCTGTAATATTGAATATTATCAAGGAGGTTAAACTCAATAACTACCCTTTCAAATTTGAACAAATGTGGTTTAAGAGGGACAATTTTATGAAAATTATTGAAGAATGGTGGAATTAAATCAAGGTATCTAGATCAAAATTATATCAGGTAGTAAACAAGTTGAGAATAATCAAGAACTTTGGAAGGGTTACTGGAAAATTTAAATGAGGAAGTGATGGCTAAAGGTATGGATATTTCCCTTTATGAAGAAGAAAATAATTTAATGAAGGAATATGAAGAGGTTTTGGCAAATGAAGAAATTTTTTGGAGACAAAAATCAAGAGAGACATGGTTGGATGCGGGGGACAGAAATACAAAAATTTTCCACAACACTAAACACAGGAGAATATTAAATAGAATCACCTCCATCAATCTTATGGGTGGTGGAGTTGTTGAAGAACCAAAAGGTATATCTAATGAGGTGATAAGATATTTTGAGAACATCTTCAATATTCAAGGTGAAAGGAATATGGAAGCCCATGAAAGTATTATAAGTAACATCCCCAATATTATCTTCCCAGAGCATAAAATATACCTCTTAGATAAAATTACCATGGATGAAGTGGATCAAGTCTTATTAAAAATGAACCTGGACAAATCTCCTGGTCTTGATGGTTTCCCAGCATGTCTTTTTCAAAAATGTTGGGAATTCATAGGTGAAGATGTTTCTGCCGCACTAGAAGGGGTTAGAAATTCAGGAAAAATTCTAAAAGAAGTTAATAATACCTTCACTTCCCTCATCCCAAAGAAGGATAAGGTGGAATCCTCTGATTATTTTAGACCTATTGCGCTCTATAATACCTTATATAAAGTATTCACCAAAATAATAGCTAGTAGGCTTCAAAAATTCCTCCCAAACTTGATAAGTGAGGAACAAACAGGTTTTGTCCTAGGAAGGTCAATATATGATGGGATAATCATAGCACAAGAAGCCATACATTCGGTTCAAAACAATCGAGAACCTAGTATGCTAATCAAATTAGATATAAAAAAATCCTATGATAGAGTTGATTGGGGTTTTTTGAAGAATTGTCTAACCGCCTTCAGGTTTGCTAAATAGTGGGTGAACCTGATCTTTGAATGCATCTCCACCCCAAGATTTTCTATCCTAGTGAATGACTCTCCCAAAGGTTTTTTGGGGTTAAATAGAGGACTAAGACAAGGTGATCTGATATCACCATTTTTATTTATATTAGTGGCAAAATATTTAGGGAGAGCTATCAATAAGGCAAGGCTAGAGGACACGATTAAGGGAATAAAAATTATGAGTGAGATAGAACCTAAAAAACATCAACAATTTGTGGATGATACTATGATTTATGGCCAAAGGTCTAAGGAGGAAGAAGAAGCATATAAATCTATCCTTGGACAGTATCCTCTTTCTTCTGGGCAATAAATTAACCTAGATAAGACTGAAATTTTCTTCTTTAATACTCCTACAATAGAAAAAGATATATTTCAAATTCTTAACTTCAAATTAGGAAATCTACCTTGCAAGTATTTAGGAATACCCTTAGAAAAAAGCATTAGATCGACTAAATTATGGGATAATGTCATGAACAAACTTAAACATAAAATGGAAGCATGGAATGGAAAATGGCTATCTATTGCAGGTAGAGTGACAAAGGTACAAACAATTCTTTCAGTACAACCGATATTTCAATTGGCTTGCATAGATTTACCAAGTAAAATGAGAGAGGAAATCAAAAAAATTCAAAGGACTTTCTTCTGGCAAGGGACAAGGGACAAGAATAAGATCTCTCTTCTTGCTTCAGACAAGGTATGTCAACCTAAAGAGGAGTGGGAGCTGGGATAAAAGATATAAAACTACAGGGTAAAGCCTTGGGCGTCAAACTAGTTTGGAGAATGTATAAAAACCCACATTTAAAATAGGTAAAGATACTCTCAAAGAAGTATCTAACCAATGTCGATTCCATTAATATTTTTAGGGAAAATTCAACCCTTAAAGGTTCTAGGATATGGAATTTTATGATGGATTGTAGATCCATCATCCAGGATAAACTCACTTGGAATCTAGGGAAAGGGGAGAAAAGCCTTTTCTGGAAAGACTCTTGGAAAGGTTACAAGGTCTTGGATTGTAATGAGAATATAGTGAATGCTCATAGGTGTCTGATGGCTAGATTAGGAGATGGAGTCATTGACTATGTTTCCTTTGTAGATGAAGGAATGGGATGGAAATGGAAGAAATGGAAGGATCTTGGTCTTCCCCCTGCTGATCTTGTTGCTTTGAATAAAATATTAGAGGAAAGGAAAATAACCCTGAACCTTAGAGAGGATATGCTAGTATGGGATGGTAGTAAAAGTGGGGAATATACAATTAAGGAGGGATATCGCCTGGTGAGATCAAGACTAATCAGAAAAATTGACTCCCCCGCCAACAACTTTATGTTGGAACAGAGAATGTCTTCCTAAGGTAGGTTTCTTCTCCTAGATAGTATGGCTTAAGAATATTTTGACAGCTGAGAAGTTTGTGAATATGGGTTATCGTGGCCCTAGTAGATTCTCTTTATGTGAAAATGAGGAGGAATCAATAGATCACTTACTCATTGGGTGTCCATACTCTAATCAATGTTGGACATGGATATGTTAACAACTAGGTTGAACATCAGCGCTTCCGAGTACTATAATAGATCTAATAAATTCATGGCCTATCCTTAGGTATGGGAGTATTTATGGCTCACTATGGATAGTGTCCCCTTCAATCATTCTATAGGAAATATGGAAAGAACACAATAGGATGATTTTTCAAGATAAAAAATTAGAAGTGGGATAACTTATTAATAAAATTGAGGCCTCTATCGTAGAACTAACAAACAACTGAAACATGAATAAATTGAAAAAGGAAATGGATATGTAAAACTGGGGTGAGAAGATGAGAGGAAAGTGACAATGTCTTAAAATTCCTCCCTATATTGGACTTGGGGGTGTCTCTTCATAGAAGAAATGAGATGAATGTAAATGGAAACCACCAAAAGAGGGATGGTTAAAATTAAAATTTGATGGTGCTTCAAAGGGTAACCTAGGCATGACTGGCATTGGATGTAGTATTCACAACACATAAGGAAATGAGGTGGAGAAATTAGCAAAATCCATTGGTAAGGAGACCAATAACGGGGCAGAATTATCTGCTCTAGTGGAAGGATTATTATTATGTAGACATTTAGGATGTAAGAAATTGGAGATTGAAGGTGATTCAACAATCATTATTAATGCCTGAAGGAAAGGTTCTCTCCTCAACTGGAGATTAGACACACTTTTGGCTAAGACTACTATTCTTTGCTAGGGTTTTGATAAAATAATAATTAACCATATATATAAAGAAAAAAAAAAAGAGAGCAGATGAACTAGATAATCAAGGAATTAAGGCTAATCTAACAGGATAGTCTAGCTCTCTTAAAATTTAGGAAGAATCCATTCATTGATTATGTAATAGCAATTGTAAAAACAACCTTAATCAAACACATTGTCCTTTCATTGAGTATGTAAAGCAATCCTTAAAAAACTATAAAACTAGAACATTGATCAAAGCAAGTAGGATATGAATCGGTAATTCTGGATGAATTAAAAAATAAATAGAGAATAGCATTCCCTTTGTCTCCTTAAGATGGAAATTAAATAACTAGTAAAATATAGACAATTGTAAACTGGCCAAGTATTATGAGAAGTAGCAATTACTTAGATAGATTTAAGCTCATGTAACCTCTCCACCTTGCATCCTTTTTGACTTTGTTTGAGTAGTTTTAAGATGCCTTTCCAAGGCTGTGAGAAATCGCGTCATGTCATCATCCTTAGGGATGGTGACTAGATCATTCCTCATTGTCCAAAAGATATGGTCATTGTTTATTAGTCAGATTTGCTGGGAGATATCTTGTACATCATGTTTGGTGATAGATATTTGAACACCAAGGGCTGTTAGTTTAGATATATCCCCACTAAGATAGGTAGCAGGATTGATTATGCTATATATACTCTTCTGATATCTACTCTTCATGCCCTCAATATTGATGAGGTCATCACCTGTGCCATGATGGAATTACAACCTAACTCTGTGAAGTATTTATCCATATGTGAGATGCTATCTTTGAGAGCTTCTACCATAAGCTCTAGATGTTCACAAAATTCTGATATAGTGTCCCTCTTGTGTAACACCCCGCCAAGGAACCCAAGAGAGATTAACCTAGAACATGTCACTATGTGTGCTGAATAATTTTTTTTTAAAAGTTTTTGATTACGGTAAAAGCAGGTTTTGAAGGGGACCCTGAAACCCTTTAACAAAACAGAGAGAAGAGAGACAAGAAAAGCCCGAAGAACATCAGATTGGCCTAGAGAAGGGAACAATCAACAGTGGGTCAAAACCCAGATAAAGCAATATAAACAAGCTAAACAAAATGAACAAAAAGACAGCTGGAAAGAAAACAGAGAAGAGGACCGCCAGCACCAAAATCAGATCAAAGTCTTTAGAAGGCATTCAGATTCCATCAGCTGACTCTTCATGGTTGTCACGTTCTCTCTAAGCTTCTGAAGATCCGGGTCTTCATTCTTCTGCACCTTAGATCTAGTGCGAGTTCCAGGTCCCGAATGCTGGAAGGAAACAGGGTGCT
>MU228314.1:119656-144408 GCA_018584345.1 Thuja plicata
GAAAATTGAAAGTAAATCCAAATTAAATAAATAAAATATGCTTTATTGCCACAACTCAACTTTGACTCCTAATTACAAGTTGAGATATTTCAATTTGAAAATACTTTTTCAACACATTTATGCACATAAAATGGAAGAATGCATGTATTGCAAGAGCTCTTGGTGATTTTGGGGTTTTTGAAGGATTGTGGATTGTTAGGGATAGATTAAATATTTATGTCACAATAATGCATGCAACCAAATATTTAATTATTTAATTAATCATATAAGCACATTTAATATAGTTTTCAATTAAATATTTCATATTCAAATATTTAATATTTAATTAAATCAAAATATTCAAATATTTCATTAAATCAAAATATTCAAATATTTCAATTTAATTAATTATTTAAAATAAACTTAGGATATAATTAAATAATCAATTCAACTATAATCCATTAAATCGTAGAATATGGAAAATCACTCAATAATCCAAAAATCACCTGAAAGCATAATCAAGCAAAACACACACATACTTAGGAGAAAGGTTATTCAAATTCTGTCAACCTAGACAAATCCGGATAGGGTAGTCATACTGAAACTCATCCAACATTAGGACGATTAGGCTTAGGTTAGGGTTTTGGATCTGTATGTTACCCCTCTTTACCATCGAGATGAATATTTATGGGCACGCTCACTCCTGCCAATTCAGGAAAGATGATGCCTTGTACCTGCAATCCTGTCACCAAAAGAACACGCATGTACATACATAACATAATATCACAACCAATGATAGGGATCAGTCGAACGTGTGGATTTGGCTGAAGCAAGTAACTACGTCTCCGTCCTCTACCGCAACAACACATCAACAAGTACATTCACATATAAGACAACCATACACATGTGAGTATGGGGTAAGTATATCATAATCTGAAATCGCCATATAATAATCAACATGATAACATCATCACATCTATCTATGCATAAGGTAAAGTCGTGACATCATAAACAAGTATCATCATCAAATGAAACAATATCAGCTCACATGAAAGTAGCCTAAAAGAATTTGGCCAATCAACTGAAACCAATTCCTAGAAGAGTATGGCATCACCAACTAAAAATCAAAACATGAGTGGGTATTACATCTTGTATGTCAGTGAATACCTCCACCTTTGGAGAGGCTCATCGGTAGTTTTCAGAAATTTTAAGGTGACTGCATCCTCTACTTTCATTTTCATCGACTCCTCCAACAAAGATAGGAGGATTTTAGTAGTTTTCTTTTCTTACTCTATGATTGTTATATCAATTATCACCACATCCTTAAGAAGAATATATACCTTATAGTAAGTCCCAAGGTAATCGATTAGTGGTAGCCCTCTGGACTTGAGATTCTTGATCTAATCCCTGCCTATATACCCCATGTGTCGATCCTCATGCAACTGTGAAATTAACTCTTGACTTGTATCTAATATGGGATCATATGACTCACTAGATGGTTTCCCCAACTGCGAGGAGAGAGGGGTGAGGGCTTTTCTGATATATTTAGTGAGCTAAGTTATAGTGGACTTGAGTTTGGCCTTTTCCCCCTTTAGCCCATCCAATCTTTCCCTAACCTCTTGGTGGGTGAACTCCCACATATCCATGGTACTATCATGGTGTGGAGGACCTATACCAATCTTTCTTACATCAAAATCCTTAGGAGATAACTGATCAGTTTCTTCCCACATTTTGGCTTGGGAAATCTCCAAAATGACATGCTCTGTCTCTCGTTCCTTCCCCATTGATGATAGTATACAGTTTTTATTTTTTCCTTCTTTTGCAGGAGGGTCTCTCATGGTTTGAGTGATCAAAACACCTGAAGGTAATCTATCCTCTTCTCTTTTCCTTTTTCTCTCGATTGTCTACTCTATCCACAAAGGCGATGATATAATTCCTGAAGCTATGGCTAGACTTTTTATATCAAATAACTTCCTCACTATCGGAGGAGTTTTCATAGTTGTGGAGGGGGCTGAAAAGCATGGCATCTTGTGGGGAAAGGGGTTAATGTTATCCTTCTAAGTATCTCCTTGGGGTCCCAAAGACTGTTCTCCCTGTGAATCTCTTGTAGTTTCTCTTGAGGATCTCTCTGGGAAACCATGAATTATTCTCATGCTTCCTCCTACTCGAGTCCTTCTTATGGGTCGAGGTTAATAATTGGCAATGAACCGCTTCTACATGTTTGTGATATGATATAGAATTTCTCAGGAGGCTGATCATCCCCTTCTATTGTCTAAGATTTATTTTGGTTCGATGGTCCTGATTTGGCCGCTTTGCCGGTAACTGCGGCTGGGATCTGTATTTGGGTGGGCAAGGGTTGTTTGGAGATTTATCCCCGCCTGGTTGTTTGTTTCCATTTTACCCACTCATTTGTTCGCTTAAGGATGGGTTCCATCCTTAGGTTTAGATTATCTAGCTTTGTCCCTTCAAATGTGATGGGCTTTAGAGGGGTTCCCTTTATCCTACCCAAATAATGTTGAGATAGTATATTTGTCCCATCTTTGGGTACCCCTCCACATCAATATTGAAACCATAAAGTCTTTCCTGTACAATAGTGAGTCGGGACCAGGATCACTCCCTCATGTCAAAATTTTCCCTTCTATTTTCCCAATAGTCCTCTAAGGATGCAAATTCTCATTGACATAATTTGTAGGGTCAAAGTGGGTTCAAGGCACATTGTACAGCTCAAACGTATACTTTTCTTTGGATTTTTTTATCAAGTTAAGGATGTTGGTGTTAGATGAGCATGTATATGCCCCAACTATAATAGGAAATTGTATTCCTACTTTGTGATGCTCACTACACTTGGTATTAACCTCAATGATCTGCCTACATAGCTCTACCAGGATGATCTTATCATCGGGATATCTTGGTAACTTATAAGGGTAATTGTCAAATGCTCCTATCCTAAAGTAAGTAAATGTTAGTAATTGTGTGAAATGGCTACCATATGTATTTATCAATGATGAATTCTCCATGGACATTCTCTGCCCAGAGCAGCCCTATATTTCCTTGCATACTCTCATGCTGAAAGCATCATTCACCTTCCTAACACTTTCATGAATATTATGCATCTACAAACATGAATAGAAATCATATACTTGAATATCCTCCTCATATTATTCTAATATAGGTTGGTTGGGTCAGATGTGTATACAAGACAAGAAAAATGATATAGGAATACATATGGAATAAGGACATGCGTTTAGATATAACGAGCATTTCGGTCAACCTGTCACTTTTCAATTGGGTGCAGTCAATATATCTACTCTCAGCACAAATAGTTTGTACAATGAAAAGCCAATACTCCTCAAAATTTAGGGCATCCTCATCCCCCATTAGACAATGTAGTAGAACCAGTATATCCACAATCTCTCTTTTGAGATTGGTTCCATATAGTGTCTTTGGGAGTTTGGAGCTTGGTGCCCTCTTGGCTTGAAACCAATCAACTGACATCTCGCCTCTCCACCGTGATTTCTTCTCATTACAATATGATGTAGACATTGAGAAGTCCCAGTCAGTATATTCTTCTCAAGTTGGTAGGCCAAAGAAATTCTGTATCGACTTCCTATCTAGGGTGACCATAACTTCATTATTTGATTTCCTTATTTATCGACTACTAGGGTCAAATCAGGCTATGCACTACATAATCATCTCTGGGGCCTAGATGACAACAAGAAAATTCGCCACTTGGATTAACCCTCTCTCAACCAAATTTTTTTTTATGGAGTGTACGAGGGGGGGTATGTACTCTTCTGTACAAATTTTCTAAGTCATAAAAATTCAACTTAGTATCACCAATTTCTTTCCAAGCACTAACGGCACCATTCTGATGGTCGTAGCTAAAATATTTGAGGGTCATCTTCAAAGTGTTTAATTTTCACAGCATGTGATTTTGGTGGTGTTGCTTTGCTCCTCTAGTTCTTTATTTTTTAGAACACTCTGCGATACAATATTAGGTTTACCTTCCACTACAAACCTCTATGTCAGTAAAGCCTATGCATTTATTGTCTGTACTCAAAGCTCATTAACATATGTTTAAATGTTGATTTGAATACTTCATACATAGTAGTGGCTAGATGCATATAACATTTACACATGACAGGAAATCGGGGTCTTGACAGGTTGTTTCTTAGAAGATTTTAAGGATACTTTCAGAATATTAAGTTCAAGGTCCTATATTTAAATTTTCACTTTTGAAAACTTTAGATTTTTTGGTAATAATACCTTCCTGGGGCATCTTCCAAAAATTATGGATCCAACTTCAGTACCTTCCACCCCCCGCCCACCCGATCCGGTCCCTTTAATGCATCCTCTTAATTTATTTTTGGATTTTTGGAAACTTTTAGACATCGCTGTATGCACAAAATAGCCTCCATATCTTTGGAATTTAGGATATTGTTAATCCAAAGTTTCACATTTTCTGAATGCTATTGGATTTTAGGAAAGAACCTGGTACGTCCTTTTCTCGATGCAGGTGATCATTAGTATCATTACTCTCCCCATTCCTTTTGTATCTCGGCATATTTAATCCCTGATTCGCTGAAATATTTCCCTTTTTTTTATCCCAGGCTTCCTTTGAAATTTTGGAGCTCTCCCACTCCCACAGCTTCTTCTGAAGGTCCATGGTCCCTTGGGAATCACATTTATATCTACAAAATCCCCATTAGGGATTTTTTTCAATAGAGTATTGACCCAGGGAAAAACCTGATATCTTTGATATTGCTTACTTACTCTTCTAGCCCTTTTCTGAAAGCACTTTCCATATATATATACATACATACATACATACATACATACATACATACATACATACATATATATATATATATATATATATATATATATATATTAGCCCAACCTAAGCTTGAGTTAGGAATGGTTGGTATTGTATCTTGGGAATAGTATATCGGTCATCTTATTTATGAAGATGAATTTTTGTGTACTCCCCCAAGGCTATCTCCAAAAATTTAGTACCAGCAATATAGGGGATCATTTCCCAACTTTTATCAGTTGGTTCTTCCTCCCTCCCTGGAACCACTTTTAGGAATTATGGGGAAAAGTGTCCTCTACTCTCGGTTGTCCTTGGAACCTTAGGAATTCTCTCCATGAATGCATCTATCCTCATCTCAGCAGTAGATTGAAGAGTTATGTCTCCTTTTCTTTGTAGTAACCTAGGGGTATATAGGTTGTACCCAGTTTCACCTTTACCCGTGAACCTTTCATAACTTCTACTACTTTGTGCATTTAAACTGTTATCTATTATCATAGAGGCCTTAATTGAATCTTTTTGCTAATCTGGTATGGTTAAATTTGTCCTTGTTAAAATATAATATTTATTAGAAATATTTTTTAGGAACATATAAATATTAATACAAATGGATAGTTATTCTTTTAGCCATATAAAAACAATTTAACAGACTTGAATGGATTTAGATTTGGATAAATTCCCACATATAACTCTATAATGTTGACAATCAATTATAGGAGAGAGAAATACTAAATAGATTGTGATGAATTCTGTGACTTGACATATCTCACAAAATCATTGACCCTTCCTGTATAATTAAGTAAGCATCTCAAATGAAAAATATCTAAACCTTACCTACAACTAAGAAACATGAGGATAATAATTAGCTCATTAATATCAAACAAGCATCAATCCTTGTGTAGCTAACTTTTAGGCATTTATAACACATTATGATAATTAATAAATTAGTCTTTCTCTCACGGAATCAAGTCCTAAAGTACAAATCTTACTAAAGATAGAAATTAAGTCTCCACAAGCCAAAATCTTGGCATGACATCTCACTCATACTACCTTGGGATATGACTACAAGTTATCTTTAAATCGATACAACATTACTCTCTAACGCAAAAAATTTTGCCAATATAAATAAAAGCATCTGACACTTGACACATCAAAGACAAATAATATTGTCCCTAGAAAGTTAACATATATTTTAAGGACATCTAAAACTCATAGAGCCTCAAATTTTTATTTTGAATAGGTGAGAAGAAGAGATAAAGCTTAATGGATACCCCAATCAGACTCTGAGGCGGGAAGCGAAAAACAAAAGTAAAGAATGAGATAACAAAGCAAAGGATAAGAGCTATTATAAAAATCAATAACATATTAATGGTGGAGGAAATAATGAATGTATTAGGGGAAGATTACTTGGGTAATATAGATAGGAAAGAGTGAATTCTGACATTGCATCAAGGGTCCTTACTCGATCAATGTTCCTCGAGAGAGACAAGAAGATTTCCAAGGAGATTTGTGAAAAAACATTTAAAAAGAACATTCTAGGGGATATGACATCGTCCTTTACAACATTGATGCTGCCCTTATGATCCCCAAAGCCATGAACTATGGGAAATATCTCACAGGGGACAATAGTGCTCCTAGATACCCTATTTTATGGTATGAAAACAGGGAGGCATTCAACTCATCCATTGGGAGCAAAGGTCGTAACTTGAATTTTTTCAATATACTCTTACATGTCAATCGTTCAGACAACCCCAAATAGTTTTCCACGTACTTAAAGGAGAAAACATTGCCAGTTTTGTGGATGCTCTGGATAGGGCAAGCTCGGCTAGGGAAATCATTGTCTCTGATAGTGAGAGTGAGGAAGAAATGGAGTTGCAGGGAAGGATAACTTGCTCAAGGGCAGACCCTTCTTCCTCAGGAGGCAATAAAATGGGTAAAGGCAAGGGAATCCAACTTGGATAGAATTCCACTATATACTTTATTATATCTTATAAGATAATTTGTTTAAGATGTAATCTTTAGGTTACTATGTTGGAATAGTCCCAAGGATAACTGAGAGGGGGGGAGGGTGAATCAATTATCAATAAATTTAATTCTTTTTTCTTTCTTAAATGTAATTTGATACAAAGTAAATGCACATTGAGATAACACAATAGAGTACTCAACAATTTGATTACGGGGAAACCAAATAGGTAAAAACCTCAGTGGGAATTAGCACCCACAAATAACTATACTTGTTTATAATGATCCCTATTAGAAGATCTTACAATCCTGTTAGGAGTTGATCTTTACAATGCAAGAAGTACAAAGACCTGGTTAAAGGTCAGATCCTGTTAGGAGTCTTTTACAGATAACCCTGTTAAGAGAGAGGACTCACTGTCCAATAGCTCACTGCTAAGATGGTGAAGGCTATAACCTTTAATAAAATAGATATACACTATATATGGTAAATGAAATATTTGAGTAGACCTATTGTCTTGATCAGTTCCAATGAATTTCAATCAACTTATGTTTCTTCACATAGATCTTCAACTTATTCTTTTTGACTTTCTTCTCTTCTCTGTCTTTTCTTTTTCACTTCATTTTTCACACTTAGTGAACATAACAAAACTGCTATATGTATCTTCACCAAGGATAAGGTCATGATGGTATATGGAAACACTTCATCAACTTTCTTGTCGGCTCAATCAAACATGCAATCAAAGTTAGGATCGTGCAACTCAAACTGAATAGACATGACGCTTCACAAAGTTGGCTTCACCAAATTAACTCTAACATAAATATGTTGTTGAAACATGTTTAGTGCCTTTGGAAAATTATTTTTAACTCATAACTAAACATTAATATAAACACGCATATCCTGAAGATAGGTGCAACTCAAGAGACAAATTATTTACGTCGGCTCTTAATAGATAAACTCCATAAACTGTAATTGTCGTACCTGATTAATCATAACTCAATTGTAACTGCATATCTGACTCGGTGTGAATGCACATAGCATCTAGAACATGTATACACCATGGAAATAAACATGCATAGTACCAAAACATCTGTACTGATAATTGCATATAGGATACCTATTATATATTATATGTTGTCATCAATGACAACCATACAATCAATTATTTTCACAGAGGGAAATCTCCAACAATCTCCCCCTTTGACATTGATGGCAACATATGATATCATCAACTCAAAGTGACTTCCTTCTTTTTACAATCTTCTCAATATCCTCATTAAAGGTTCCTCTTTACTGTTGCTACTCTGTATACTCCCCTAGAGTATATGCTCCCCCTTTACTAATACTCCCCCTTTGACATCAATGACAAAGGGTGTTAAACACCACTAAGCACAGGTACTACTCTAGAAGTAGAGTAGTCAACCATTTATCAGTCACCAAGGAATGATGTTCTTGCTGCAAGTTCTAATCAGACTCAGAAAAGGGAATTACTCCCAACTTCTCCCTAAGATACTAAAAAGTATCTTTTGATAGAGGTTTTGTAAAAATATATGCTAGTTGTTCTTTGGTGCTCACATAATCCAACTTTACTTCTTTGTCTGCAACGTTTTCTCTTAGGAAGTGGTATTTGATCTCAATGTGTTTTGTATTTGCATGCATCACAGGGTTCTTTGACATATTGATAGTACTATTGTTGTCACATTGAATAACAATATGATAATCAATTTGAATACCAAATTCTTTAATCATTTGTTTGATCCAAACCATTGTTGAACAATTCAATGTTGCTGCAACATACTCAACTTCTGTTGTTGACTGAGATATATAATTCTTCTTTTTACTTGTCGAAGTGACCAATCTGTCTCCAAAAAATACTACTCCTCCTGATGTACTCTTTCTTTCATCAACACAACCTGCCCAATTTGCATCTGTGTACACATGAAGTTGTATATTCTCTGAGTTAGGCTACCATAAACCATAGTCAATAGTTCCTTTTAAGTATCTGAATATTCTTTTTGTTGCCATTAGATGGTTTTGCTTGGGTTCAGCTACAAATCTTCCAGCAATGCCAATTGCATTAGAAATATCAGTTATAGATTGAGTAAGATATATGAGTTTTCCAATCATAGACTTGTATAGGGTCTTGTCAACTACTATGAAATCATCATCTTTAGAAATATTGCTTCTTGTTATCATGGGGGTGCATACTGGTTTGCAATCTTCCATCTTGAAAGTCTTCAATATCTCCTTCACATACTTAGACTGATTTATGAATATGCCTTTGTTTGTTTGTTTTACATTCAATCCAAGAAATTATTTGATAGGTCCAATCATGCTCATTTCAAATTCACTTTTCATTTCCTTGGTGAATTCTACACTAAGTTTGTCATTACCTCCAAAAATAATGTCATCAACAAAAATAACAACGAGTAGTAGTCCTTCATTTGTCTCTCTTATGAATAAGTTACATTCTGCTACTCCTTTTCTGAATCCAATCTTTTTTAAGTAACCATCAAGTCTCTCATACCACACTCTTGGGGCTTGTTTAAGTCCATAAATTGCTTTCTTTAATCTGCATACCATGTCCAGTTTATCTAAAAGTTTGAATCCTTCAGGCTGCTCTATGTAGACTTCTTCCTTCATGTCACCATTCAGAAAGGCTGACTTGACATCCATTTGGTATACCTTAAAGTTCTTGAATGTTGCATAGGCCAAAAATAACTTGATAGCTTCAAGTCTACTCACAGGGGAAAATGTATTAGTGTAGTCTATTCCTTCTCTCTGCGCATATCCTTTACATACTAATCTTTCTTTGTTCCTTACCACTGTTCCTTCTTCATTCATTTTGTTCCTGAATATCCACTTAGTTCCAATCATGTTCTTTTTATGAGGTCTAGGGACCAATTCCCATGTTTCATTCTTGATTATTCAATCTAATTCTTCTTGCATGGCACTTTTCCAATTTGAATCTTTACATGCATCTTCAACACTTAAGGGTTCAATCTTTGAAAGTAAGCATACCTCTTCATCAGTGGTTGAACCTTTTGCTCTAGATCTTGTCAAGAATTTTTCACTCTGATCTCCAATGATATATTCCTTCGAGTGGTATTTGGATGTGTATCTTGAATTCTTAGGAGTGATACTTTCATCTGTAATTTGTGATTCTTCTTCACTTGCTTCAAGATTGTTACATGAAACATCAATACAGTCAAACATTTCTTCCATAACTATATCCTTATTGATGGGTCTGGGCTCATCTTCAATCATGGGAGCATATTCATAATATCTTTCTTGAATCATAAAATTCTCATCAATCTTCACATGAGTACTTTCAATTATCTTTTTAAATCTTAGATTAAAACATCTATAGGCTTTGCTTTTAGTAGAGTAACCAAGAAAAATACCTTCATCGCTTCTAGCATTAAACTTGTCAATGCTATCATCTCTCTTGATGTAGTACTTGCTTCCAAAGATTTTGAAGTATTTTACAGTAGGTACATTACCAAACCAAAGTTCATAAGGTGTCTTGTCTGCACCTGGCCTCAATTGTATTCTATTGATAGTGTAAACTGTTGTATTGATTGCATCTCTCTAGTAGGTATGGGAAACCTTTCCTTCAATCATCATAGTGCACGCTGTTTCAAGTATTATCCTATTCCTCATTTCTGCTATTCCATTCTATTAAGGGGTTATGGGTGCACTTAATTGTCTCTTGATTCCATGTTCTTCACAGTAGTCATAAAATTGGTCAGAGGTGAATTCTCCTCCTCTATCAAATCTCAAACATTTTATCTTTAATCTAGATTCATTCTCAACCTTAGCTTTGAATACTTTGAACTTCTCAAAAGCTTTAGATTTTTCTTTTAAGAATGCAACCCACATCATCCTTGAGAAATCATCAACAAACAAAATAAAATACCTTTCTTCGTAGTATGATCTTGTTTGAGTAGGTCCACATAGGTCTGTATGTATTAGATCTATTTTTTTTTCTACAGAGTCTTGTTTTCTCTTGAATGAGGTCCTCACATGCTTCCCCATCACACATTACCTGCACATGGTGTCAACTAGTCTTGAAATTCTAGGAAGGTCTCTTACTACCTTTACATTACTTATCTTAACTATGTTGTCAAAATTGATATGACAAAGTCTCGTGTGCCATAGCCAATTGTCATCTACTTTTGCAAAAAAAAAACTTACTTCTGAGTTGAGCTAAAAAACATTACCTTTGGTCTTTGATCCTGAAGCAATCATGTCTCTTTCTTTGTTGTTGATAATGTACTGGTTATTTTTGAATTCCAACTGATATCCTTTATCAAGCAACTGTCCAACACTTAGTAAGTTATGATGCAAACCATCAACATAGAGAATATCATATGTCTTGTGCTTTCCATCTAAGGTGATAGAACTTCTTCCTATGATAGGTTTGGGAGTGTTATCTCCAAATCTAACCATGCCACCTTTGTACTTGTCCAAATGTACAAATCTATCTTTGTCTCCTGTCATGTGGTGTGAACATGCACTGTCAATGATCCAATTAATTCTGATGTCATCTTTTGAAACTAATGCTAACTCATGTTCTTTTACTTCATCTTCTTTGTCCATTTCTTCAAGCATCTTCTCAATGTCTTTAATGGCAACGAATCCAATTTATCTTCTCTTGAGTCATCATCAGTTACACCATCCTCAGCATGGTAACATTCTTGAGTGTACTTAGGTTTGTAATCTGATATGAACTTCTTGACTCTTGTAGGGCACTTGGATGCAAAGTGACCAACTTTGTTGCATGAAAAACATTTGAATGGTAGTTGTCCTTCATATTTTCCTTTAAATTTCCTTTCCTTCTTGGAAATAATAGAAATTATTTCTTCTTGTTCTGTATCCACTTCTTCATTATTACTAGAGCTTCTTATAGATTTCTTGTTTTTGACTGTGGATTTGAAGGTTGTCTCACTTTTAGGTTTTTTCTTCAATCTAGATATCTCAAATGCAGATATTTTGCTAATCAAAGTCTCCCTCTTGAAGTATTTTGAAAATTGCATAGTCTCATCTAAGATATTGATCTTTCTCTCATAATTTATTGTCAATGTGGTCATTAATTTGTCCATTATATCTTCTTATGATATTCCTCCACCATTGTTTCTTATACCTAATACTACTTCATTAATCCTCTGATTGTAAGCTCTGATGTTTTCTTTAGGTAACATCTCTAAATTGTTGTATCTTTTCTTCCATGTCTTTCTACATGCATTCTTTGCTTGGATGTCTCCTTCAAACATATCTTCTAAGTATTTCCAAATAGAGTATGCTTTATCTGTCTTCTTGATCTCAGAAAATTCACTATTGGATAGGGCACTAATTAGGGCTTCTTTGGCAATTGCATTATTAGTGAACACTTCCTTTTGTTTCATAGTAGAGTCTTCTGCTGCAAGATCTTTCCAGGTGGGAATTTCAATTTCTTGAGTGGCAATCTCATAAATCTCAAATCCAACGCACTGAAGATATGTTATCATTTTGTTCTTCCAATCAAGATAGTTTTCTCCATCAAACTTAGGACTCTCTTTCCTGAAGTATGCCATCTGATATACCTTAAGCTGTTAGGATTTTTCTCCAAGGCACTTGGCTCTAATACCAATTGTTGGAATAGTCCCAAGGATAACTGAGAGGAGGGGGGTGGGGTGAATCTGTTATCAGTCAATTTAATTCTTTTATCTTTCTTAAATGTAATTTGATAAAAAGTAAATGCACATTCAGATAACACAGTAGAGTAATCAACAATTTGATTACGGGGAAACCAAATAGGTAAAAACCCCAGTGGGAATTAGCACCCACAAATAACTATACTAGTTTATAATGATCCATGTTAGAAGATCTTACAACCCTATTAGGAGTTGATCTTTACAATGCAAGAAGTATAGAGACCTGGTTAAAGGTTGGACTCTATTAGGAGTCTTTTACAGATAACCTTGTTAAGGGAGAGGACTCACTATCCAATAGCTCACTACTAAGATGGTGAAGGCTACAACCTTTAGTAAAATAGATATACACTATATCTGGTAAATGAACTATTTGAGTAGACCTACTATCTTGATCAGTTCCAATGAATTGCAATCAACTTTTGTTTCTTCACATAGATCTTCAACTTATTATTTCTGACTTTCTTCTCTTCTCTGTCTTTTCTTTTTCACTTTGTTTTTCACACTTAGCGAACATAAAAAAATAGCTATATGTATCTTCACCAAGGATAAGGTCATGACGGTATCTGGAAACACTTCATCAACTTTCTTGTCGGCTCAATCAAGCATGCAATCAAAGTTATGACCATGCAACTCAAACTGAATAGACACGACGCTTCACAAAGTCGGCTTCACCAAATTAACTCTAACATCAATATTCTGTTGAAACATGTTTAGCACCTTTGGATAATTATGTTTAGCTCATAACTAAACATTAATATAAACATGCATATCCTAAAGATAGGTGCAACTCAAGAGACACTATATTTACGTCGGCTCTTAACAGATAAACTCCAGAAACTGTAACTGCCATAGCTGAATAATCATAACTCAACTGTAACTGCATATCTGACTCGATGTGAATGCACATAGCATCTAGAACATGTATACACCATGTAAATAAACATGCATAGTACCAAAACATATGGACTGATAATTTCATTTAGGATACCTGCTATATATTATATGTTGTCATCAATGACAAACATACAATCAATTATTTGCACAGAGGCAAATCTCCAACATACTACTCATAGGCTATGTTGGTGTTTGAAAATGTTTATGTTATTTAAAAATACCAATATGCCTTGAGACTAATGTTAGGAGTGGTTAGCTCCAAGTATGAAACCTCTGCAAGACAACTGGAGCAACTATAGGGAAACAAATTCCCTCTGCACTTCTAACTCTACAAAACCAAGTTAGGTACACCTAATCTAGACTAAACTCAATTCTTTACAACACCTTTTACTTCTGGATTTGAAAAATAGATAGATGGTCAGTAATTACTAAATTCCAACCTATCATTCATTGACTCTCCACTACCATAGGTGGGATAGGAAAAACAACTATAAATGTAAAGAACTTTGGTAATGAGTTTGATTTAAATTTATGGGACAGAACATATCCAAACCACTCAGACTTATATCTCCCTAGAAAATACTTTCTTTATATCAATGCCTTATCCATTAAGTAAATTCCTAAATACAATACTGCAACTGAAACAACCTATTGGCAAAGATTCAAATCCATAAACTTAAATATCTCAGATTACATACTACAAGATCCTTAGTAGATAACCAGATAGAATCAATGTAATATCCAAAGAATTTTAATTTGATCCAAGATCAAAGACTTATGGAATACACATATGTATAAGAAAGACTTATACAGTAAGCTAGAAAACTTAAAACTCACAGAAATATCACAAAGGAGAGACTTAAAACCTGAGAATACTTATATTAAGTATGATGAAGTCTTTCTTCTGCAATGATATGACAAGGAAATACACAGTTCAATAATATGCAAAATATCATAAGCTTCTATTCTATCTCAATACAATCTAAAATACATCTGTTATATCCTAGACTAGAAACAAGTATAAGCCTAATGCTTTCTACTTTCCCAATTCTCCAGCCCTTACTAAATGGTCTTGAATATTATTTTGCAGGAAAAAGAATGCTACAAGCTTCGGACCATTTAGGGTTAGGGTTACAACCAATTAATATCAAGCATTTAATTCTATTGTCAAGTTGAAATCCTATCTCTTCTCTTCAATCTGTGCAAATCTGACCTGCAATCAATTTACCCTAATCCATTGATGTGATCGTAGTACCCTGAGGTCAAAGAATTCCCAAACATGACTTTGAAAGTAACTCACATAAATGCAAAAATGACTAGATGGCTCTATTTACACTTAGCCCTTGATATAAAACCCTTATATGTCAATTCTGGACATAAATACATCTCAGTCTATCATATTTCATCCCTCTGGTCTTCAACAACTATTCATAATCAATCCATAAGATCAAATCTGTCATTAATAACTTTGAGATCAAATATCTGAGTCCACCGCCATGAAACCCTCTGAGAATAAATTCAAATATTTAAATTATAGTTATAACAGTCATAGGTGGCGTAGACAATAATTTGGACAGTCAAGATCAAGCCATATCAAATGTTTAAAACATATCCGTTGATTCCTTTATGTTACCCAGGCTCACGATTAGATTGGACACGCGGCAGCAAGACACAATGCCTCAATGACTAGATTTTGATCACTTTATCTTTGAGGCTTTACACTTTTTGTTGGATTAAATGTGACTTGCCTGCATTTTAATTTATCTTTTTCCTTGGCCTTTAACCTGTCTCTGACTATCTTCTAACCCTAACTTTATCTAGAGATTGAGTGACTGTGTAATTTCCAAGTCGCTGAACATTTTAACTAACCCTGGGTATGTTGGGAGATTATGTGCACGTCGCTAGATTCAAGAAATATCAATGGTTATTATTTGATCCTTGGAAACTTTACATTAACTTGATCTTGACCCAGGTTCATCTGGCGATCACACGACTGAAGAGAATTTCTAATTTGTGAGAAATTTTATTAACCTCAGAGTTTATTCAGAGATCTAGCGCAAGCCCTCCTATTCATCTGTCCTTGGAAACACATGGAAGCATTGTGTCTAATCTCTGGAAACCTAACTCAATCTTTACCTTAACTTAACCTTAACTCATTTGGAGATCACGCAACTAAAAAAACTCAAAGTTGTGGAATGATTCACTTTACCCTGAGTTAGTTCTGAGATTACACACACCACACAATCAAATCAAGATCTACGACTTACACTTAATCTCAACATTATTTTGTACTTTATAATTTCTTTACGAGGTCACGCACCAACCCTAAGATCAACATTAGATTGACGGTTCATATTCGATCTTAGCTAACCCATGCTTGACTAACTTTACTCAAGTTCTTAACTGTAGTCTATCCCAAGATTCAGCGACTGAAGGAAAATCTAAGTTGCTAGATGAAAAGCTAACTCCAAAGTTTATATTAAGATTACACGAGAACCATAACATCTTCTCTTTAATCAATGGTCTAGATCATATCTGTGCAACTTGACTTTGGCTCAAAACTTAACCATTCTTGACTCAAGGTCTGTTTGGAGATTGTGCAACTCAAGGGATATCCAAGTCATGAGATAAAAACTTAACCCGAGATCTCACTCCAAGAACACGTTCTAAACAAGATCCATAGTCTGTGTGTAATCTCCAAATATATTATGACATCATCTTTTAATGTGAGATTAAGCGCCAACCACTCATCTCGTTCCTGATCTACAATCCTTTCCAAGTCTCTGAATACTTATGTACTTCATCAAATATTTACAATATTAAATGCCAGCCCTAGATCTCTACTCTAATTAATGACCACAATCCTTTTCTATGAAAACTCCACCAAAACTCAAACTTACCTTTCTTAACCATGATCAAATCTGGAGATTGCACAACTGTGTGAAACTTGAATTCACTGAACCACTTGCCTAACTCAAGTTATATTATGAGATCATGGGCAGTCCATTAGATTATGTCAAAAATAGAACTTGATCAATGGCTAGCACTTAATCTCAAGACATATTTTTACTTGATCATTTCATTGCGAGATCTAGCGCGAACCACACATCTCTGGCAAGATCGATGATCCTCGTTTAATCTCAAAACATTTCACTTAACCATGATACCATCTAGATATCTCGCGACCAAGAAAAATGCAAACCCTTATCTTGACTCTGGTTCTATCTGGAGATTGCATGACTAACTAAGTCTCAAGGTCGCTAGATAAAAACATTAACCTGGGTAACATTTGGAGATCACACGCAAGCCATTGGATGAAACCAAGTAAATAACAAGATCTACGACCCTAACTTAATCTTGAGACAGAACTTAACCCTTGAGCCATTCATAGATTCAGTGACCAAAGAGGAAAGATAATCTTTCCAAGACCACAATTAGATCACAAGATTCAGAGACAAAGCTATCTCTGACTCTCCAAATAAAATCCTTGACTCAGGTTACATTCCAAGACTTAGTGCCAACCGCAAGATCATGACTTCAAAAGACAAAGATCAACAGCCCTCGTTGAATCTCCAAATAAAAAAATTGATATCACCTTTGTCTATTGATCACGCAACAACCACACAATCAAGACCAAGACAGAGAAAGACATACGGTGCACACAAAATCTCCAAATATTCCATGACTTTGACTATTATCCCAAGATTACGCACCAGCCATGAGATGAAAACTTAAAGAGAACTTGATCGACAGCCTGCGCTTGATCGTTGAATGAAAAAGAATATTTAGTTGGGATTACAAGATTAAGAGATAAAGGCATGGAAAATCACACATGACTTAAAATTTGACTTAAGTGACTTGGAAAGCAACATGATTAATTTAGAACAAATCTTGAGGGTTTAGGGTTTTAGCCAAATTTTGCCACAATTAAGACTTAGGGCTTTAGACCAGAGGCCACAAATAAATGTAGAGACAAGGGGAAAGAGCTTGGAACCATAAAAAATTTACAAGTTCTAACAGTGGCTTCATCTGGGGATGCATGCCTCTTGTAGGTATGAAAAGGATTCAGTATTCTCTGGGAGAAGCAGACCACTAGACAAAGAAGGAAACTAACCTAAGATAGGAAAACACAGAAAGAAAATATGTACATACTTTGTAGCATAAAAATAACTCAGTTCTACCACTTATTTTCTTATTTGAAAAAGATCAAACCAACTCAGATGGCTTGACACCATCACAAAATTTCTGATCCAATTTGCCCCTATCATAGACAAAATTTTCTACTCCCTGGTCTGGAAACAAACTAAAACATTTTCTTTCATGTGTCTGATCTGATCCATTATCAAATATCATTTTCTCATTATAAAAAAGATTATCATATTCAATATTAGAGATAGAAATAAAATCAGACATATGAAAAAAATGTGGCATATGTACATAGCATTCATCAATTAGAAAAAATTGAGATCCAATGCAATAATCAATAATGCCTAATGCACTGCCACATCTGGGAGAAACACCATCCAGCTAAGAAAAGCACTCATACTCTGCCATGTAGCTAGAGTCATCATCATTTGATCTATTCATATCAATAGGTTGTATTTCAATGGAGTAATCATCATATTGAACCTCATGCAAACATTCAAGGCACTCATCACTTGAGACATGGTCTAGCCCATTCTCCAGAGGATAGGAGACAAATATCTAAGAAACATGAGAATTAGGATGATCATAAACAATAGGGATCATCTGCAAATCACTTTTACCTTTTGGAAGAGGAGACAAATCAAGAAGAGAAAAAGAACAAGATTCAACATCATTAGTATCAAAACATGGAAACTCCATGTCGTGATCCATATTCTACTCTTCAAAAGAACTATCATTCTGAACCTTGTCTATGGTTTATATGTCTATATCAGAATTTTATAACAAATTTACTGGCAGATTATCATCTTTATACAAACCACTATCCTTTCTAGTGGAGGGAGGACACATATCAACACATTCATAATGCAATTGCATATGTTGAGTAACTGAGGAATCATCTTTCAATGGTTCAATGAATAACCTAGAATCTGAAAGAGATTCATAATCAACACAACTATCCCAGTCAATAATCAACATCATATTAGGAGCTTCCTCATTTCTTGAATTTAAAACAACACTGATACACTCATCATCTGAAGAGTTACATTCAACTTCTCCATTTATCAAATCATTATCATCCTGTTGACTACACAAATCCTCTATTTCATGTTGAGAGAGATCATTGCTTTCATGATCACAAGATATAGCATCCATATTAGACACATCTCTTTCATCTTGGTTTCTCTTATTCTCAATGAAATCACTACCATGTACAACCCTATGTGAAACCTCAAATTTAGGATCTTCAATATCAAAAACTTTGTTTGAAATTTCAAGGTTGATGTCACTGTCATCAAAAGAATTATCACAGCAACTTACCTCTTCATCAGAATGATCCTATTGTTCTTTGCATATGTTATCCTCTGACTAAGATAAGACATCTACATCGTTATGCTGAAGAGAAGAAGAAACTATAGATTCATGAGGAACACTGTCAACTATAATTTCATCTTCAAAATCTTGATGTCCATTATCTTCATTATTAGCTTCAGAGTCAGTATCACTAGTATAATTAGATTCAACATCATTAGAGTTATCATCAAGTACATATCAAGGTTTAGATTCTTGAATTTATTGTATCCATTTCCTGGTATACCCAACCTCTTCTTCTCTACAAGGTGCAGACCAATTAACTGATTTAGACACACAAAGTACTAGAAATAACTCAATATATGTAGACTTTGGAAGGTAAACCTCTATTGGAAGCTCACCATATGCATTAGAAAATATTTTATAAAACTCCAATGTTGATTCATCATTTATCCTTCCTACCTATTTTTTGTAAAAATAATATGCAATTCTTTTGGATGAGTTGATTTATCTCATGTTCAATATGTTCATATTTAGGATCCTCAATATCCTTTATCCACTTCTTGGTGTATTCAAAATATTTTTTCTTGAAGGAAGATGACCAATTAGTTGAATCAGGAGAACAAAGGGCCACAAATACACAAACCCAAAATGACTCTTGAGGACAAAAAGGACCTACAAAATTCCTTATATGAGCAGAAAATTTCCTATAAAAATAAAGCATAGATTCGCCCACCTCTCTTTTTATCCCATTTTTTTGCATCCCCAAAATGACTTGATCTTTCAACCATTGGTCCTCTTCAAAATATTCCTCATCATTATCTAAATCTAGCATGGGCTCCTCAGATGTAGATGTAGCAGAATAAATATTATCCTCTATGTCACCATAGTGCTTAATAAAACAATCCTCTAGTGCGGCCATAGACCCAATTGAATCATGAGGTAATCCTTTAAACCAATCCATAGCCTCATCAACTAAAGACATAGAAAAAAATTTCATCCATACATCCTCATGTCTAATTTCACAATGATGCATTAAATGAAAATACTCCTCATGATGTGTTCAGCTGATTGTTCACCTATACCACTGAACCTAGCCAAGTAATCCTTGATTCCCGATGGAATAAGATTTGGGTATCCAGGGATACCACTAAAATTTATAGCCACATACAACCCACTTCTCTTCGGTTGTGACATCTTAGTAGGCAGGATAAGTTACACACTGCCTCCCTCTTCCCTCTCAATTAGTGCTAACCACTTCATAGGGAAAATTTATAACTGATTTTCATGGAACAAAATAATTTATCAAATGAAAATAAAAATACATGGAATATGATGAAGTTGTTGCAAACTATTTTATTTGAAAGACCTTCAAATCACCTTCAAAACTTGGTAGATTTGCCACCTCTTTGCAAAGGAAAGAATGAAAAAGTTGAGGTCTCTTTCCCAAATCTAACCTTCTTTAAATCAACAACTTGCAACACATCCCAATATAGGGTCTCTTATTGATTCCTCTCTTGACTATGCTCATACTCACAGGAGTCATATTATCTTCCGCCTCTTCACTGTAAGTCCACCTCT
Source organism: Thuja plicata (assembly GCA_018584345.1). NCBI lineage: Eukaryota > Viridiplantae > Streptophyta > Pinopsida > Cupressales > Cupressaceae > Thuja > Thuja plicata. The sequence continues at coordinate 140,034 of MU228314.1, forward strand.
TCTTTGTAGTCTTTCTTCAAACATGCACATTGGTGCAAATCGGAGAACTCGAAATCACTACTCACTACATGTGAGATTGTATAGGTATTTCTTCAAGAACTTGTACTTTCAGACACTTTGCAATGATAGACAGAAAAGACTTGACTCTTTTTACAAAAGTTTGAGGAATATGTCTTTGCAAACAATAACACTATAACTATCTACCTAGTGGATTCTCCATCTTGTTGGTATTTGAAAATGTTTATGCTATTTAAAGCTACCAAAATGACATGAGAGTGATGTTAGGAGTGGTTAGCTCCAAGTATGAAACCTCTTCAAGACAAATGGACCAACTATAGGGAAAAGACTACCCTCTGCACTTCTGTCTCTGCAAAACCAAGGTGGGTACACCTAATCCAGACTAAACTCAATTATTTACAACACCTTTTACTTCTGGATTTGAACAACAGATAGATGGTAAGTAAGTACTAAATGCCAAGCTAGCATTCATTGACTCTCCACTACCATAGGTGGGATAAGAAGAAAAAATATAAATGTAAAGAATTTTGGTAATGAGTTTGATTTAAATTTATGGGACAGAACATAGCCAAACCACTAAGAATTATATCTCCACTAAAAATACTTGCTTTAGATCAGTTCCTTATCCATTGGGTAAATTCTTAAATACAATACTACAACTTAAACAACTTATTGGTAAATATTCAAAGCCATAAACATAAATATCTCAAATTACACAAGATCCTTAGTAGATAACCAGGTAGAATCAATGCAATATCTGAAGCCTTTTAATTTGATCCAAGATCAAAGACTTATGGAATACACATATGTATAAGCAAGACTTATATAGTAATCCAGAAAACTTACAACTCACAGAGATATCACAAAGGAGAGACTTAAAACCTGAGAATACTTATATTAAGTATGATGAAGTCTTGCTTCTAAAAAAATATGACAAGGAAATACACAATTCAATAATATGCAAAAGATCATAAGCTTTCTATTATATCTCAATACAATATGAAATACATCTGCTATATCCTAGACTAGAAACAAGTATAAGCCTAATGCTTTCTACTTTCCCAATTCTCCAGCCATTACTAAATGGTCTTGAATATTATTTCAAAAGAACAAGAATGCTACAAGCTTCAAACCATTTAGGGTTAGGGTTACAAAAAATCAATGTCAAGAATTTAATTCTTTTGTCAAGTTGAAAACCTATCTCTTCTCTTCAATCTTTGAAAATATTATCTACAATCAATTTGCCCTAATCCATGGATGTAAGCGCAGTACCCTAAGGTCAAAGAATTCCCAAACATGACTATGAAAGTAACTCACATAAATGTAGAAATGACCAGGCAGCTCTATTTACACTTATCCCTTGATATAAAACCCTTATATGTCAAGTCTAGACATGAACACATCTCAATCTATCAGATTTCATCCCTCTGGTCTTCAACAGTTGTTCAGAATCGATCTATAAGATCATAATTTTTGTTAATAACTCTAAGATCAAATATCTGATTCCACTGCCATGAAACCCTCTGAGAATGGATTCAAATATTTAAATTATAGTTATAACGGTCATAGGTGGCACAGACAACAACTTGGACATTCAAGATCAAGTCATATCACAAGTTTAAAAGATATCTGTTGATTCCTTTATGTTACCTGGGCCCACAATCAGCTTGGACACGTGGCAGCAAGGCACAATGCCTCAATGACTAGATTTCAATAACTTTATCATTGAGGCTTTATGATGTCCATTGGATTAAATTTGACTTGTCTACATTTTTATTTATCTTTTTCCTTGGCATTTAACCTATCTCTGGCTAGCTTCTAGCCCTAACTTTATCTAGAGATTGCGCGACTGTGTAATCTCTAAGTCGCTGAACATTTTAACTAACCCTAGGTATGTTGGGAGATTAAGTGTATGCCGCTAGATTCAATACATATCAATTATTTTTTATCTAATCCTTAGAAACTTTACATTAACTTGATCCTAACCCAGGTTCATCTAGATATCACATGACTGAAGAGAATTGCCAAGTCGCGAGAACTTTTCTTAACCTCAGAGTTTATTCAAAGATCTAGTGCAAGCCCTAAGCTTCATTTTTCCTTGGAAACACGTGCCAGCATTGTGTCTAATCTCCACAAACCTGACTTAGTCTTTACCTTAACTTAACCTTAAATCATTTAGAGATCACGCGACTGAAGAAACTCAAATTCGAGGAATGTTCACTTTACCTTGAGTTAGTTCTAAGAATATTACATGCACGCCACACGATCAAATCAAGATCTAGACCTTGCACTTAATCTTAGAGTTATTTTATACTTGCTTATATCTTTGTGAGATCATGCACTAGCCCTAAGATCAACATTGCATTGACGGTTCAGATTCGATCTTAGACAACCCATGCTTGACTAACTTGACTTAGGTTCTTAACTATAGTCTATCCCAAGATTCAACAACTGAAGGAAAATCTAAGTCATTGGATGAAAATTTAACTCTAGAGTTTATTTCAAGATTACACAAGAACCATAATATCTTCTCTTTAATCAATGGTCCATATCATATCTGTGCAACTTGACTTTGGCTTAGAACTTAACCATTCTTGACTCAAGGTCTATCTAGAGATTGAGTGACTGAAGGGATCTCCAAGTCGTGAGATAAAAACTTAACCCTTGAGTTTATTACGAGATCTCATGCCAAGCACACGATCTAAACAAGATCCATGGTCTATGTGTAATCTCTAAATATATTATGACATCATCTTTTAATGTGATATTAAGAGTCAACCGCTCATCTCGATCCTGATCTATGATCCTTGCCAAGTCTCTGACTACTTCTATACTTCATCAAATCTTTACAAGATTAAACGCCAGCCCCATATCTTTGCTCTTCTCAATGGCCACATTCCCTTTCCGTACAAACTCCACCAGAACTCAAACTTACCTTTCTTAACCATGATCAAATCTGGAGATTGTGTGACTATGTGAAACTTGAAGTCACTGAGCCACTTGCCTAACTCAATTTATATTATGAGATCAAACACAATCCATCAGATTATGTCATAAATAGAACTCGATCAATGGTCAGCGTTGAATCTCAAGACATATTTGTACTTGATGATTTCATTGTGAGATCTAGCGTGAACCGCACATCTATGGCAAGATCAAAGATCATCGTTTAATCTCAAAACATTTCACTTAACCATGACACCATCTGGAGATCTCATGACCAAGCAAAATGCAAACCCTTGTCTTGACTCTAGGTCTATCTGGAGATTGCGTGAATAACTGAGTCTCGAGGTCGCTAGATAAAAACATTAACCTGGGTAACATATGGAGATCACACTCAAGCCGTTGGATGAAACCAAGACAGAGCAAGATCTATGGTGTGCACTAAATCTCCAAATATTCCATGACTTTGACTTTTATCCTAAGATTACGTGCCAGCTGTGAGATGAAAACTTAAAGAGAACTTGATCGACAACCTGCGCTTGATCGTTGAATGAAAAAGAATATTCGGTCATGGTTACGATATTAAGAGATAAAGGCCTAGAAAATAACACATGACTTAAAACTTGACTTAAGTGACTTGGAAAAGTAAAATGAATTTAGAACAAATCTTGAGGGTTTAGGGTTTCAGCCAAATTTTGGCACAATCAAGACATAGGGCTTTAGGCCAGAGGCCACGAATAATTGTAGAGACAAGGGGAAAGAGATTGGAACCATAAAAAAATTTGCAAGTACTAACAAGATATCAAATACTTATAACCCAAAACTATCATTTTGGCTATCTGGGTATAATTCAAAAAAACTATAGCAGTATGTTTTCACTACACTTTTGGTTTATATCAAGCAATAGATTATAATAGTATAGACATTATAGTAATCTCCTTCTTGTTAAGATCTGTATAATATATTTCCTTAGTAGGTTAATTATAAACAATATGTGGTGTTAATATAAACTTAGGCCCTATGTTGAGGAATGGAAGCATAATGATCCTTAATGGATGCATATCTCTTTATTAAAATTTAGTGGATGCACATCTTTTTCATGTTTAATGGAGGAATATCTCTTTCGTAGGATATCATCTGTTACAGGGGACATATTCAACATATCGATAATTTGTAGATTTCTACATTTTACTTTGATAGTAATATGTTGTAGTACAAAACTTGAATGACATAATATTTTATCATTCAAAGTTTACGACATTACAACTTTATTCAACATTTGTCTAATATATTAAACCATATATATAAATGGTGTAAAAAGTAACAGTAATATATCCACGTCTCCTTATACGGACTGCCATATATGATATATATAGCTATAAATATATATAATCAATACCATATATATATATAT
>MU228314.1:157379-182456 GCA_018584345.1 Thuja plicata
AGAATAAGAGTATTTTTCCCAATCAACCATGGCCCGCTGCATAGAATATTCATTCTATCTTCTTCACAAGAGAAGAAGAATGACATACATCCCTTAGCCATCGCTACCACCTCTACTTGTCCTTTCAAAGCCCATTTTCGGGACACAAAATCCCTAACCACTTTGATGTTAGGTCTAACTCCTAAAAATCTACCAACCAGCGAGTTTTTCATCCTTGCTATAGAGAAACCAATGGTCTGGTCTGGGATTTCAATAGCAAAGCTTCCTTGAGAAGGTATTGAAATGTTCTTCACCGGAGGTAAAGAAGATTTACCTGTTGGTTTGATGCCAAAAAGGGACGCCCATTTTCTTGGTTTCCCCTACCTAGCTCCCAATCTGGGACCCCCTCCTGGGTCCTCTGGTAGTTGTCCCACTTCAGGATCCAGTCCTATGATCTCGATGTCCTTTCCATCATCCCGCTTGCTGCGCTTAGAGGATCCTGCCTCCTCCTGAATACTCCCGCCCAAATTCAAAGTTGAATCTGGATGCTCCCGCTCACGGTCCATTAGTCTTTTCTAGTTTGTTACTCAGCTTATAATATTTCACTCTCGTTACTCTCCACTCTTATCTCTATAAAATTTCACTACCTTTAAATTAAATAAAAACAATTTTTAGATTACCTTTTTTTTTTGGATTCTTTTCTTAAGAGATTGCCTTTTTTTTTTTGGATTTTTTCTTTTTCTTTTTAGAAAAAATCTTTGTTTTAATTTGTGAAGTTGCTGAATGTAATTATGCTTAGCTACATCTCATCCTCATATATGGGGAAAAAACACATTTATGTTTAGTGGATGCTGATTTTCAGTCATGTTCTTGAAAATTGGAACCATTAATGTGCTAATGACATGCTAATATAGATAATAAAATCTCATTGATTTGCATGACCCATTTTTTAAGTGAAGGCCAAACAAAGCTACAATATGCAGGGGAACTATGTAAAATATTTTATTAGAACAATAGTTAGAGTATAATATATTCAGATCAATTTGAAAGATTTGATTAAAATACTATTATAATAATAAAAATTATGCAAGTGAATACAGAAGTTGAAAACAATGATATAAAATATGGTTGTTATTGAACTTAACATTATTTGATTATCATATTCACAACAGGCAGTAAAAGATGGTCAAATTAAGACATTAGTATACATCAATGATTTTTAAATATTATCCTATAATTTATGAAACATAATGAGCCTTGTCCAGTTCATAAGGATTTTTGGTATTATTTGATCTTTCTGTGATTAAGTAGATTTCATTTTTAAGTGCACAAGAGATAAAATATGAGATTGTTTTATTTGAAAATGGAAAAAATACAAGTTCTGATCTTACATAAAGATATGGCTATAGATTATTTGTAAAAATATCATTGTCTAATCATATTTATTCATATTTAAGAAATTTTTTAAATATATAAATTTATATAAAAATTTGTCTTTATACTCATGTTTCAATAGGGTAGTTGTTGAAAGGAATTGCAAATTAATGGGAATTGCACATGTACTTTTAAGTGTATTATGGAGAAAAAAATTTCAAATAACAAGAGATAAGGGTATGTGCATTAAAAATGCAAAAAACCCAATGAAAATACATTGTGTTAAGTCTATTTGTGTTTTTGCATCATACCATTTTGTGTGGAGAATAGCTAAAGCTCATTTTCAAGTGTTACATATAATCTAAGTAGACTCTTAGTTGACTAAATTAAAACAAATTACCTTCTATTTATGGAAGTCTACTTGTGACTTCCCAAACTGGTGGATGTTGTAGATCCACCCAATTATATAAGAATGCATGTATGCAATGGTTCAAATTTCAAACCTATTTAAGAATGTCATGAAAAGAAATAGAATTCATATAAAGATTTCAAATGTAAATGAATAATGACTCATTCAAATAGTTTTTGACATTCAAGCATTTCTCTTTCTACATTCTAATGAGATTTTTAGTGTAACATTGATGTTTTCAATCAAGAATATAAATTTTTTGGGAAAATGTGACACAAAGTTAGGGTTGATTGTTAGAGGTTTCTTTAAGATTTCACCTTTTTAGTTGATTTTTTTTAACAAAATTCCTTTATTTACAAAAAATTATTTATAAAACGTGTTAACAAATTTAAAAAGATTTAACGTTAAAATTTTGGAATATTAATTATGTTTAGGATATAATTTAAAGCTTATTCTAACTATCATTTAAATTATACTTGTTTAAGTTTATTTTGTTGTGAAATACTAAAATTTAAGGAATTTACTGTGCATAGAACCAAAAATAACGCTTAAGGTCTTCTATAGTGATCTAGAAATATAATGTTCAATAATATTGCCCTCTTGAACCTTCATGCTCTAGTGGTATTTTTGAGGTCTATAAAGACTGGGTATTTATTTTCTCCTAATACCGTTCTTATTTCTTCTTTTCTTTGTTTTACTAATATTTAATTATTTGATTGTCAACCAACTCTATGGGGGATCACAATTTGAGAGGAGCGACCATGTTTGCATGTTATATATTTCCCCTTGTGAGTAAATATGTGATTAAATAGACTAGAGAACTTGAACATGCCATGTCTTTCGATGTCACTCTATTCTACCATACTATTCCACTCTCACATGTGTCTCTCTTCCATATATTCTCACTCTTCCATATATCTTTTAGTATAAAGTGAGTGAAGGTCCATCAAAATGTTTTTTTTTATAGATGATCACTCTTTTGTATTATCACTCTTTTATATGCCTTAGAGTGTACAAGGAAGCATGGAATATTTGGATAGTTTAACATTAGAGATATATGTATATAAAAAGGTGGCAGTGGTAAGTAAAAATATAACTTTCAAGCATTTAAAAACTTAAATCTTTTTTATTATTATAATATTGATCATAATGTCGCATGAGAAGGACTTATATGCACATATGACACTTTGATTGGAGCTACAAAGAAATTGAAGTTCAATTGTTGTGGGAATGTCTGTAATATAAATTATAATTTTGGAAAAAAAAACTCTATGCATGTAAAATAGGAACTAGACCTATTTCCCTTTATTACATTAAGGAGGTTGGATCCACTAGGCTCAAAGAATTGAACACAATATGAATTCAACACTCCTTTCTTGAGTTGAAATTGATTATGTGAAGGGTGTGAGTATGATTCTAGATCTAGTACCAAAGGTGAGAAATCAATGGTTTTTGACATGCACAAGAAAACTCAAAATAGATATGTAGACTAGGGTTACAAATCTAGAAAGAGAAGACAAAGAAGAACTTGCATATGGAATCTGGACTAAAATCAAGGTCAATGGTGCTTGGGATTCCCTTGACCCATAAATGTTAGATCTAGATGAGTGTTGTCATTTCAAGATTAGCATGATGCTCAAAATATTCCCTAGAACTTTTATTAAAAATGTTTGGGTCAGTGTTGCTTGGGGCACCCTTGACCCAAATTTTTTAGATCTACAAAATCTAAGCTTATAAGTCTTTTTTTGCTCAATCTGATTCTAGATTTGTGTCTCTTAATCCTGTCATTTGTACATACAAAGAAGAGAAATATGTTGGGTTGATGGCGGTTTGCCTAGGTCAAACCTTGGTTTTAGAATTAACCATGAAATTAAATTAAAATGAAAGCTCTGAATCTTATACCTTATCCTTGTTGATGTAATGACATGACATGACATAAAGGATATAAATCATAAAGGAATGTTTGCTTGAAGGTTGTTGTAACTTTCTACAATTCTTAGATCTTGAATGATGCTTGAAGGATATGGTGGGATGAAATGTTTCCTTGAATGCTTGCAATGAGATCTTGTGTTGATATGAGATGTGGGATGTGAAAATTACTTTATTTTATGAATTAGGCTAACTTCCAATGGTCATATTGAGACACCAGGATCAAGGAATAATTGTGTAAACCTGGCACTGACACACGTGAATTTGGGCCCAAATTTGTGGGCCAAGGGCACTCCAAGTTCCCTTGACTAGGTCAACAATTCCCCATGTTCCCTTGAACTATCAAATTAGGGTGGAAAATATGGTAGTTAGGTGCATTGAGCTTGAGATAGAGGTTTTGATCACAATGACAGTATATAACACTAGGTTCAATTTTTTTACTAGAAATAGGATTTGATAAGAAATCAGAAAACACACACTAAGGAAAGGGAACAAAATGTGGTGTAAATTGTACAAGGTTATAATTAATGATGCAACATTTAGCCCCCTCTTTAGTGGGAATATGATTCTACATGCATACTCACAGTAAAGTAGAAGAAAAATACACACACACATGCATATGCATATACATATACACACACATACATATACATATATACATATATACATATATATACATATACATATACATATATATATACACAACACACACACACACAAGCACTGGGAGTAAGACTACAAAGAGATAATACATCAGTAAGTTTAGGGGAACAAGCCCCTAACCTTAGGATATTAACTCATACAACCATGTGCAAGGACACACAAAACAAATAAAAATAAATAAAAAGACAAAAAATAAAAACAAAAGATGCACAAAAAGGGTTAGTACTAAAAGGAAAGGCTCCAAGTCAACTAATTGAAGAGGCCTTGATAATCAAAATTTCTCAATAGAATTCTCATAATGTTATTGAAAGAGCACAAGCGGTCACATGTAAAAAGAAAGATCATACGTCAAGGGTGAGATAAGACACCATGATCCAACAAACTAGAAAATTATGTTATGTTATGGGCTAATGGAGGAGAGAGAAAGGAAACATGGATTCCATGGGCTAGCAAGCTGTGTTATACTAGGTAATCCATAAAAGAACACAAATTCTACTGGACATGTTGTGTTATGTTGCATGATCCATGTGAAGAGAAGAGGAAGATTCAAAATAATATAGCAAGTTGTCTTATGCTAGTTCCACTCATCCTAAGAGTGTAGTGCCGAGGAGAGTCAAATAGTCTAGCAAGTTGTGTTATAATAGTCAATTTAGCTTGAAAAATCACTGCCAAGGATAACCAAGCAAAGCATTGTTTGCAAGGAAATCCACAAACTGGTGTCAAGGAGAGTCAAATGATATAGAAAGTTGTGCTATGCTAGTCATCTCATCCTAAAATATAAGTGCCAAGGATAACCAAGAAAAGCATTTTCTACAATAGAACTTACAAATTGGTGCCAAGGAGAGTCATTATAGTCTAGTAACTTGTATTATACTAGTAAACTCATCCTTTTTTTTTTTGAAAAAAGATAACCAAACAAATCATGTTGTGCATAAGGAAATCCTGGAAAATTTGAATAAGGATAACTAAACAAAGCACATTGTTCATAAGTAAATCCCACTACATTCAAATAAGGATAACTAAACAAAACACTCTACTCATAAGGAAATCCCATGATATTTGAATAAGGATAACCAAATAAAAAATGTTTTTGATTGAGGCAACTACAAGTTTTGAAGGGGCCCCAAAACCCTTTAACATAGCAAAATAAATAAATATAGTCTAGCACTAAACAACAATAATCTGTCACAACAACTGACAGAAACCAAAAAGGGCTTTACCCCAGATTGAAAAGTGAAGAACATAACCAAAAAAAGCAACACCATAAACATAAAAAACTCCTAGCAAGATGGTCGCAAAAAACCTCCCAGCATCATACTTAGTCCAGAATTTTGACAAACTTTTTCGGTGTCCACCATCTGGTTCTAAATATTCTGAATCAAATCTCTTAGATTGGTGATGTCTTTAGCTTAGGTTGCAGATTCCTTTCTGGTGCTCGATCTAGTTCTGGAGCCAGGGCCTCACGACTGGATATCTTGTTTTCTATATTCATCATCATTTCTTTGTCATTATTATTCCATTCTATCAAAGCACATAGGGCTTTCATATTATCAATTGTTGTTTTCATACATGTGTTATTCAAGGTGATCAGCTTCTTCATCATGATGTCATTGTTGTTCACTTTCTCTATGACTGATTTTATAGTATTGTCAATAGCATTAGAGATTTTATCTTCTAGCTTGAAGAATTATCAGTTACCTTCTCAAGAACATTCTTTCCTTTTTGAGACATCTCAGCATCATTCTTTATTTTTTCGATGGTCTCCCCTAGTAGATCATTCCTAGCCTCCAAAGCTTTAAGCCTAGTGCACATTTTGTGGAAATATTCTTGAACCCACTTATCAATATTATAGTCATACATCACTTTTTTTCTCGTGGCATGTAGCACACTGATATTAGTGACTCTTTTGACCTTGAAATCCTAGTCTCACAAATCTTCCTCTATACTTCTCTAATTATGCATTTTCTTTCCCATCTCATCATTCTCTCCCTTAGGACTCTCAGGAGGAGTAGGATTAATCTCACAGTCTGCATTATCATTGTGGTCTTCCTTATCTAAGTCAACAATGTCATTGTCAACTTGGGTTTCTTCTTCCTTACAACCAAATTTATCAGTGATAATCTCCTCCTCAGCATTATTGATGGTTTTTTCACTCTCAATTTCCCTTCCCTCAAGGTCATCAATATACTCCTTTAGAGTATTATCTAGATTGACTGCTTCGATCTCCTTTTCCTCAGGATCATCAACAACATCCTTTTGAGTATTATCAATGTAAACTTTGATTATGTTAATTTTCTCAGGGATTTCCTTACCAGAATCATTCATTACCTCAATAGTAGGGATGTTTTCCACTTCCGTACCTTTATCTGGTCTCATTTTATTGGGAGTAACCTAATAAGAGATTTCTCTATTACTTAGTTCCCCTTTTTCCATCTCTTCTTCCTAAGAGGAAATATCTTCTAGGTTGTCCTCCAACTTCATTCCTTCTACCTCATCAGAAATATAAAGCTTAGTGTCAATTTTTACAGGGCTCACCTTTCATGACTTTTTACTTGAAGCGGTACTAGCTTTCTTCCCGGAGGAAATTTCAAAGCTCTTTCTTTTTGTGTTACTAATTTGTTTGGGAATTGGCTCAGAAATATGATCTTTGGCATACTCTGCAATGAGAAGTATAATCCCCTCATGTAGAATAGGGGTTTCCCTATCTTTATGATCCACAATACTCTGATTAAGAGAACTAAGAAGATAGAATGGAAAGAAAACCCTAGTTTTATGCCTGAAATGATTCACCAGCACAAAATGATAATTGTAAACCTTGGAATACCTACCATCTAGGGTTGAGTATTCCATTATAGCCCTAAGAACAAAGTCCCAAATGTGTTTGACATTATCTATGTTCATATAGTCAACATTACCTTTCACCAGCATTGCTCTCTCCTCGTTAGACTTAGGAAAATCTTTGTATGCCTTGTTTCCCACCTTCTTGTCTTTAGAGAAGTGAATACCCTCAAGAGGGAGCCTTGTAATCTCATCTAGAAGGTAAAGAGTCAGAGTGAATAATTTTCCCACTATGTTCACCTTTCCATTTTCCCACCCTGCAACAAAATCCCTAATAATTTCTTTGTCATTTCCATGCAATCGTTTCAGGTAATAGTGCACTTTACCCTTCTTCAATTTTCTCCAAACTCCTTTTTCATGGATCTACTTACATTCCGCCAGTTCCTCCCTCTAAAGATCACCACCCATCTCAGATTTCTCCTTCGTGGTGTTGTGTTCACAAGTATTCATAAACTTTTTCTCAATTTCATTTCTCTCCAAATTTCTCAAACTACAATCATATTGCTTCGAATAGTCTAAGTTCTGCAATATAACTATTTTTATGACCCAAAAATCATGCAAAGCCAAATAGTAATGAATGAAATTAATCACCACTTGGAACTTCACCTTATAATTACATGAATTAAGAATTAATTCATGCATTATGATCATTACTACTAATAACTCCCTCCTTTTGATTGATTTTGTCATGATTAATAAGTGAGTCTATCTCGTCATTAATCTTAGTCAATATGTGCCACTTGCGACTGACATCACTTGTAACCCTAAGGTTAGCCAAACCATCCATAGCATGGTTAGTTCATAAGGATGTACTACAATGTTTGAATAAGGATAACTAAACAAAGCACACAATTTGTAAGGAAATACCGCAATATTTGAATAAGGATAACCAAATAAAGTGCATTATTCATAAGGAAATTATACAATATTTTAATAAGGATATCCAAACAAATAACATTGTTCATAAGGAAATATTGTAACACCATCCATGAGGAGGCCATATATATGCCCCCCATTAAGATGGCATCACAGGACTATGATGACATCTTAAGTGATGCAGAGGTAGGCTTCAACTCAACACAATGCAGGCATATTTCACAACAATGGGATAATATCTCCCTCATAGCCCAAAAAATTATTTACATATTAGGAAATTTCCCTCTCAAGGATAGACTCTTAGTCTTCCAATAATTTAAAATGGCATGGATTCATCTTAGGTTGGTTCACTCCATTATCACCCTCCATAAACTCCAAGTTACCCAAGGTATACTTAAAAACCATCACCCCACTCTTAAAACATCTTAATTATGTGTAAATAAAAAAATAATCCCAATAATGACTCAAAAAAAATCTTAATTCACAAATCCTTTAAGCACACCTACAACCAGGCTTATTCCCTACTAGCTCTCATAGATGAAAAAATAGGGCATAACTTTCAATACATGACAGATATCCACCAACCAGATACACATTCAAGTACCCTTTTGAGAGTTATAAAATAAATGAAAAATTATGATATAATTATTTTGAAACGCGTCAGTCAATAAGTGACTTGTAATCTACTCATTAGGCCCAATTACGCCTCTTTCACAAAGCATCTATAAGAACTCTTCACTCCAGATCTCCAACTTACATTCAAAAAGTTAAAATAGGCCCCATATGAACTGAATAAATAACTTACATGGCTTGGAAGGTCCATCCTCCTCTCATTTTACAAAACCCCCATTCTTGTTTAGTCAAGTAGGCCAAATTCATGAGAAAATCATACTAGGACATCATTAAAATGATAACAAACACTAATTTCTACTCTTGAAGGTTACAAAAATATTTATGCAGTATTAAATCCATCATTATATCAAATTAGGGGTAATTTCAATAGTGGGAAGTGCCTCAAATCACAAATTTTGAGTTTAAACCCTCATTGGCAAGGGTTTCATACCTTGTTACAGTAAAAATGCAAAAACTTTCATGAAACTTCATAAAAATCCATGAAACTAGTTGCAATACAAACCTAATTGCATAATATATAGAACCATACCACTTTTAGATCATAGAATGTCCATAAAAATCTATACAATTCATTGCAACATGACTATTACCCAAAAATCTAGAAATTGCAATCATTAAAACAACCCTAACTTTCATGAAACTTCTTAAAAAATCATGAGACTAGTTGCAATAGAATGATACATCAATTATCCACCTTTTATAATTATTCTTAGATCCTAATTTGATCATACAATTCTGTACATGGGTCTACAATAACACAGTTACCATAAATTTGCATGGAAAACACAATTCTATTATTGTTTCAACCTTCAAAATCAATAACCAACCCTTGGCTTGACCATACAAGGTCCTTATAAATCATTTTTCATCCTTTCTCAACTATTAAAACCAATTTGAACTAACTTTTGAACTACATGGCCGTTGACATTCTACTTTTTGCATTTTTTGCAATTTTAAACATGATAACTTTTTGACAATATTACAAAATATAATAATATGAACTCACATTACTCTAATTGACTCATACATGGTCTATTGTGACTTTATTACATATTGAAAGACTCAAAACACCCCAAAAAAAAATACAATAAATTATCTACATGATTTGACTTGGTGCCCCTGCACCATTAAGGAAAAGAAAGAGGATAAATTGTTAACCAAATGATGGTCATGTTGATGAAGACTGAGTTCAGAAGAATACAAGAAAGTAGAATGGTTAGATCAATTGTTATTTTTTCATTGATGTCAAGCAATTGATTTTTTTTTTATATTAAGTTTCCATATTATTCAGAGAGGAACTTAATTGGGTAGATAATAAAGATCAGACAATGATGAGGTACTATTGATATAATTGTTTTTACTTAAAATTTGATGTTGTTAAGTCACTAAAGAAGAAAGGTTAACTTGGTAAAGGGAAAAATCCTATTTACTGAGAAGTGAGAATTATATTTGTAAAGTAAAGTGTTAGTCCATCGAGCAAAGAAAAGAAAGTCACAGACCGAAGTTGAAAACCAAGAAAGGTCAGTTACCGAGCAAGGTTGGTAACCGAGCAAAGTCTGACATCAAGTGAAGATTAGTCACCGAGTCACTGAGCACAGAACAAATTTTGAACATAGATTGAATTCAAGGATCATAACACATTTGATGCAAAGGTTAGAAGATCAAGAAGATGCTAATGATGAAGATGAAGTTTTTTACAAGATCTACGGTCATGAAAATCAAGTTGAAGATATGAGATGAATATTAAGCGGAAAAAAGGAAAGTTGTGAGTTCCAAGAAAAGTGCAAGTCATGAGGAAAAGGTTAACCATTTAACCAAGTTGCAGATACATTGAATCAGTTCATAAGAGATGATCTGACGGCTGAGCACAATTTAAAGAATACCTAATCAATGAGATTAAGAGGCAAAACATAGGCCTATATATCATTGAGTGTGTATATTTATACAGATATGTGGACGAGTTGAAGAGTTGAATGGTAGAGGTGTGATTAACCTACTTAGTGAAACAAAGAAGAGAAAGAGGTGAAGATATAGTCTAGAGAAGAGACTGATGAGTTGTTGATTCCAGTAGTTTTAGAGAGTGCACAAGGGATCTAATAAAGAAACAGGTAGTTGCAGAATCATAAATCAATTCAGTATTGTTGCTTATTAATCTTTGTAAAAAAAATCTCTTAACTGAGTGGACCTAACAAGTATTTTTGAAAATCCTTGTGAAAGGTGACATTCTAGGTTGAATGTTTAAAGTCCTCTAACTAAGCCACTACTAACAGGGTGAAGATCTTAATAGGTCTAAGGTAAATCCCCTAATAGGGTCACATCTAACAAATGTCCACTGTAATCTTAACAGGATTGGCTTTTAACCGAGCATACTTTAGAAGAGTATTTCTTTTTGTGGGTGACAATTCCCATAGAGGTTTTTCCCAAATTGGGTTTCCTTGTTAAATCTGGTGTTACATGTGATGCTTGATAACTATGGATGTTAGTTTCTTATATTATATGTTGTTTATCAAGTTTGTGAAGTGCTTACAAGTTTCAGTTGCTGCTGATTATTTGAGTTACCGAGTTGAATCAGAGGTTTATTTCTAAAGTGTTAAGATTCAATATTTTATTATTCACCCNCCCCCCCCCCCCCCCCTCTCATTTTTCATCATCTAGTAGGTAAAACAAATAATTGGTGTCAGAGCTAGTGCTCTGAGAAGATAAGTTTGAAGGTACTTAAGTTAAAGATCCGAAGATGTTTAAGAGGGAAGCACCTAAGTTGAACAAGAATAAATTTTCCACATGGCAGAACAAAATGAGGCTTCACATATTTGGTATTGGAGATTAAGTGCTGAATCATCTTGACAATGAATACTCACCTCCACCAATTGTTCCTTTTACACTTGAGTAGATAAGAGAAAGATAAGAACATACACAAGTTATGATAGAGATATATTCTACTCTCAGCGACCTACAGTTCAATGATCTACAAGGATGTGATACAACTAAGAATATGTGGGATAAGTTGTACTATTTTATGGTGGAGATCAAAATGTTTAGAAGGCTAAGGCTGAAAGCTTAAGAGAAAATTTTGAATCCAGGAGAATGAAAGAAGGAGAAAACATTGCAGCATACAACACTAGACTAAAGGAGATTTCTATTGCTATTAGAGGTGCTGGTGAAACCATTGAAGAAGAAGATGTTACAAGAAAGATACTTAGAACACTACTACCTATATATGTCATCCGAGTGTCTGATATTCAAGAACTGAGATCCATTCCATAGATGATTTTTACTTTGGATGATCTGATTTATGAATCAGATTACAATACCTACGGTATTGTCAAGTTCAATATAAAAACTAGAAGATTAACAACAGAATTGCAATCCAAAAAGTAATCCATTCTATTCAAAATTGGATTTTATACAAATATGATGGATCCCAAGGGTCACTAGAATACCTTGAAAATGAAATGAAGAGTCACCATAATGTTTATTACAAATAAACTTATTAAAACTACCAAAAATTTCAAAAAACTATATAAAAATTTAGGCCTACTTGGAGAAGGCATAACTTTCTAGTCCTAGGTCCAATTTGTGAACCGTTTACTTCGTTGGAAAGATAATAAAAATTGTAGACCCAAAATTAGGAAGTTTGTACTTCCTTGGAGGAGACAGGCCCAGAAATGCCCCGAAGACCTTCAAAAATGTAGTTTACTGAGACAAAGAAAATACTAAAAATTAGATTTTAGTATTTCCCAATTCCATCTTGATCATTCCTCCCCCCTTGAGAAGAAATGGGCCCCATTGCACTAATCTTCTACAACAAATGAGTAAATTGTGCTTCAATTTGTTCCTTAGTTAACCACTTGCCTTGATGAGGATGTTGACCAACTCGAACCACCCGATAAAGAGGAATGTTCTAATTTCTCAAAGTCATTAAAATCACTTCAGTAACATGGTCACACTAGAATGGAACAGTAGTAGATAATTCTACATCTTGAATGTGTTCAGTAGCTTGGGAAATGTCCAACAAAGGAGGAAAATAGGGTCTCAACAATTCTACATTGAAAACTAGATGCAGGCCCAAGATGGATGGAAAATTAAGTTCAAAAGCATTCTCACCAACTTGCTTCACAATATTATATGAGCCATAATGAAGAGGATGAAGCTTCCTGTTTGGTTTGTGAAGGCGCTCTTTCTAAAGATGTAACTATACCTTGTCACCAATCTGAAAATGATGAGGATTTTTATGTTTATCATGCCTCTCCTTATACTTTTGATTACTCTGCTCTAAAATCTCATGAACTTGTTGTTGTAGGTGTCTAATGTTATCAATGATTTTTTTTTCTTTATCTACCTCCTTGTCAGCATTCAACAAACTATCATATTGCAAAACTGGCAGTGCTACATCCATAGGTGCCAATGGATGATACCCAAGACAAACCTGAAATGGACTATGCCCTGTAGTACTATGGAGTGCATAGTTTTAGGTGTGTTACACATAGGGTGAGATTTCATCCCATGTGCGAGGATGTTTTGAATTATACATCTATAAGATATGAATGATCATTTGATTCACTACTTCTGTTTGCCCATCTGTTTGGGGATGGAATGTTGTGGAATTTTTAAACTTTGTGTCTATTTTAGCCCATAGTGCATACAAAAATTTGCTGA
Organism: Thuja plicata; assembly: GCA_018584345.1. Taxonomy (NCBI): domain Eukaryota; kingdom Viridiplantae; phylum Streptophyta; class Pinopsida; order Cupressales; family Cupressaceae; genus Thuja; species Thuja plicata. Next base: position 170,737 of record MU228314.1, read on the forward strand.
TGAACCTGCTATCCCTATCAAAAATAATGCTTTTGGGAAAACCAAAATGAATCCAAACATGTTCAAAAAATAACTTGGCAGTCTCTTCTGTAGAAATCATCTTTTTACATGCTACCATGATAGCCATTTTAGAAAACCTATCTACCACAACATACACACAATCATTCCCCCATCTGGTAGTTCAAAGCCCAGACATAAAATCCATTGAAACATACTACCATGGCTTGTCAAGAATAGGTAATGGTAAGCATAGACCCAACTTATAGTTTGTTGGCTTTGCAATTGCACAGGCTGCACAAGCTTGTATATATGAAATTATATCTTGTTTGATGTTTGGCCAATAGAAATAGTTTTGAAGGATAGCAGTAGTCTTAGCAATACCAAAATTTCCTGCAACACGCCTGTAGTGAGCTTCCCATATCATTTTCTTTTGTTCCTCAGTGGGTACACATATATGACCAACATGGCAAAGCAACCCATCCTGCAAGTGAAAATCAGAGACACACTTTCCTTCTACCAAATTACTATAGATTTTAGCAAAATCAAGGTCAATACCATATAGTTGTTCCCATGTGGATGATTGATCACCACATGAATCCAGCACCATTGTCAAACCTGCAATTGGAGGCCTACTCAAATGATCTGCCACTTTGTTACTGCTTCCTTTTTTATGATGAATATTGAGGTGAAATTGTTGTAGATAAGCTAACCACCTTTGATGTATGTCATTCTGCAACTTCCCTTGTGTTTGCAAGAATTGAAGAGGTTTATGGTCTGTATGTATAATAGTTTCCTTTCCCAGTATATAATGTTTCCATTGTTTGCAGGCCTAATAAATAGCATACAACTCCTTGTCATAGGTGGGGTACCTATGTACTATATCAAAAAAAGTTTCACTGCGATAGGAAATAGGATGCCCATGTTGTGTGAGTACTATGCCAAGAGCATAATCAGATGCATCAATTTCTATCTCGAATGATTGTTGCAGATTTGGGAGGACCAGTAGTGGTGCTGAACATAATCTTTTCTTCAACTCTTCAAATGCTTGTTGTTTTTCCTCTGTCCACTAAAATTTTTCTTGTTCTCCACCCCTTAGTGATTGATTGAGGGGCCATGATATATGTGAGAAACCAAAAACAAACCTCTGATAGAAGTTTGCTAAGCCCAAGAAGCTACAAAGCTCTGTGAAATTTTTAGGATATGGCCAATCTCTGATTATTTTAATCTTTACTAGGTCAACATGAACACCCTCAGTATCAATGATATACCCTAAGTATTGAATACTTTGCATAGAAAAAGAGCACTTCTCAATTTTGGCATAAATTTTATGTTGTTGCAAAGTTGAAAGCACTTGTTCAACATGCTACAAATGCTCAGACCAAGTCTTGCTAAAGATGGGTATGTCATCCAAATAAACAACCACAAAAGAATCAATGAATGGTCTAAAAACAACATTCATCAACCTCATAAATTTTGTTGTCGAATTTTTTAGGCCAAAAGGCATAACCAACTATTCAAACAAACCTTCCTTAGATTTAAATGCAGTCTTCCACACATCTGCTGGATCAATTGGTACTTGGTGATATCTAGATTTCAAGTTAATTTTTGTAAATAACTTATCCCCCCTAAGTTGGTCCAACAAATCATCAATTCGAGGGATTGGATATCTATTTTTCACACTGATTTTTTTCAATGCCCTATAATCAATACAAATTCTCCATGTCCCATCTTTCTTTTTAGCAAGAACAATTGGACTGCCCCAGGGTGAAGCACTTGGACGAATTCCTTTCTAAATCAACTCTTCAATTTGTCTCTTGATTTCATCATTTTCCAAAACTGACCTTCTATATATTGGCTCATGTGGTAGTGGTGTGCCTGGGATTAAATCAATAGAGTGCTTGACTTGACAGTGTGTTGGAACTCCCACCAGTGATTTAAACACACTATAATATTCTTTCAAAATTTTATCCATCGGATTTTGTTGATTTTCTGTTATGGCTACCTTAGCATGTGTATTAAGGACAACTGACTTTATTTTTTCAAGATGAACCATGAGAATAACAAAAGCTCCATTTTGAGCAATCAAACATTTACATTTTTTAGCACTAATTATAGAATTAATTTGTGTTGGACATACCTCTGGTATTTGATACCTCTTCCAACCAAGATTGATTATAACACTATGTGGTCTGGATTCATACACTCCATGCCTCTAATACATGTAAGGTTGCCCCAACAAGACATAACATACATCTAGCGGTGATACATCACATACCACTTCATCCTTGAAAGGCTTGATTTAATATGGAAGACAACACTGTTGATTTATTTGTGTCCCTCATTTATCCATCCCATAGAGTATGGTTGTGGGTGTCTTGTCAATTTCAAATTCAATCTTTTGACTGTCTCCCTAGATATCAAATTCTTTTGGCTCCCAATGTCAACACTAAAATGTAGAGGCTTTCCATCAACCCACATATGTGAATTAAAAATTCTCTCTTCATCTTCACGATGCATTACTTTAGCAGTTGCAACTATGGCATATGGGTCTGCTTCTATGACAAAATCATTCTCCTTTTACTCTGAAGGATCTATTGGTGATGATTCAGATTCAGCTTCCTCTCCTCGTATTTTTTTCATGAGATTTTTGATACTTCAACAATCCTTTGTATTATTGGTTGGGGACTTATGCATCTCACACCACATGCCTCTATTTTCCTATGTCTTTTTTGCAGCCCACCATGTGTTCTTAGGTGAGTTTGAGTGAGGTTCCTTGGTCACATGTTTTTCCCTAGATTTATTGTCACCTTTAACCCTTGGCTTATTATTTGCAAAGTAGTCCCTCTTCTCTTTCTGCTTGAATTTATCTTCAATTTTTGTAGCATATTTATAGGCATTTTCCAATGTATATTCAAAAATTCCATCTATGTTTGAATATACCTGTGAAGTCCACTACGATATTTCAGAATTTGATGCTTCTCTGAATCCTGAATACCAAGTTTTGTTGAAAGTGAATGGAATGTTTTGGTGTAATCTTGCATAGACCAATCCCTCTTCTGTCAAAGCAACTACCATTCTATGTATTTTTGTTCATATACATCCTTAGGAAAGTATGCTTCTTTTATGTATTCCACAAATTCTCCCCATGTGGGCTTGTTATCAAGAGATATTTCCAAGCCATTTTCATCAGATAATTCCCATTCTTTATTTGCTAATTTAGCTTCCCAGACACATTTCACATGGGTTTCAGCTTTGAGGAGAGAAAACATTATTTTTTTTGCATCTAAGAAATTATTTACAGAAAAATATCTATCCAATTTTGATAACCAGCTTCACCATCGACTTTTCCTTCAAAATTTGGGATGTCAAAATTTACCTGCACTTTGAAAGGGGTATTTCCATGAAAATTTTTTCTTGATCCAGATGGTTTTTTATTCTGTAGGAGTTAAAATTGACTCATGATCTCCTCTAATTGCTTATTTAAAGCCTCTTCCACCAACTTCTTAACTGCATCGTCTGACATCTTCGATCGTGTGCGCCTCAAAGGTGGATATTGTGACAAATCTTGTGTATCCAATACTAATCTTTGGTAGGAGGACCTTGTGTAAATTGGCATAAAGGAGCATTCTCACTCTGATACCACTAATCTTATTTATGAATCATATTACAATACCTGGTGTAATACCTACGGTATTGTCAAGTTTAATATAAAAGCCAGAAGATTAACAACAGAATTGCAAGCCAAAAAGTAATACATTCTATTCAAAATTGGACTTTATACAAATATGATGGATCCCAAGGGTCACTAGAAGACCTTGAAAATGAAATGAAGAGTCACCATAATGTTTATTACAAATAAACTTATTAAAACTACCAAAAATTTCAAAAAACTATATAAAAATTTAGGCCTACTTGGAGAAGGCATAACTTTTTAGTCCTAGGTCTGATTTACAAACTGTTTACTTTGTTGGAAAGCTAATCAAAAATTTTAGACCCAAAATTAGGAATTTTACACATCCCTCAAGGAGACAGGCCTAGAAAATCCATGAAGACTCTCAAAAATACAATTTACTGAGACATAGAAAATACTAAAAAATTAGATTTCAGTATTTCCCAATTCCATCCTGATCATTGGATGCTACAATCGGTAAGCTAATTGCTTTTGAGATAAATGATTTTGATAATATTTTTCTTGCTAAATGGTTTTCTTGCTACTTATAAGATTGAATATGCATTAAAATCATCTTTGACTATTGGGAATTCTAGAGATTCTAGATCTAGTGATGGATATGCAAGTAGTGCTAGTGAAATTTTTCATAATTGTAAGAGTGAGCTTGAAGAGCTATATGATGAAGATAAAAAGAATGAAGCTGAGTTTGAAGCTTTATTGGTTAGAAGGCTACCAAGAGGTAAAGGCAATTACATAGTTAAGATACCTTTGAAGTGTTTTACATGCAATAATATTGCTCACGTAGCTTCTAGCTGACAATAATGAGAAGAAAGACAACATATATAACAATCAGAGAGAGAACATATTCACAAGATTTAAAGACTTTAAGAACAAAAGGAAATAAACAATGCTACATGGTTGAAGGAGGATCATTTGATGATGACACCAATGTTGAAGAAGAATAATTATTCTATGTTTCTATTAAAGATGGGTTTGATGAATAAAGGTATGTTGAGGAAAAAACCCTAATCTCACAAGTAAGTAAAAATTATACATGGATTATAGACAGTGGTTTCTCACACCGTATGACTGGTGATATTGATAATTTTAGTACTTTAAAAGAGTATAATGTGTTGATCTCTAAGTTTTGTTGATCATTAGTGTCCCACACTTAGTTATTTATCTAAGTAGGTAGTTGGTCATCACTACGACCGAGCTATCCAGTATAGGTCAAGAAAAAGTCATTTCTGAGCAGATAGTAGTTTCCGAGCTACACATAAGCCAAGCGTATTTGATCAGTCCATGTCATGTGTCAGAGTCTTCATGTGTTGAGCAAGACAGTTTTGTCCTACATGTCAGTGATGGCACAAACTTGAAGTTAAACTATTTTGGGCCGACTTGTTTGAGTATTTAATGTTTTCAACAGAGTTAATTACGCATTAAATCATTGATCCCAATACATGGCATGGAGGCAATCAAAAAATTGGAATGCCCAAGTGGCATAAGTATTTGATCTTGATCATTGATCTAGATCTAGATGTTAGATCTATAAGGTATATAAGATTTCTTCTTACCCTAATTTTAGATATGAGAGAGAGAGAGGTGTATGCATACATGAGAGATGTGCGAAGGGTTATTTATGAGTGAAGAAGCATAGATCTAGCATATTAAAAGAGCAGTGAGAAGCAAAGCAAAGTTATATCAGATTATTAGATCAGAGAAGCTATTGGAAAGAGGAGATTCCTCATCAACATCTAAGTGCATATCGAAGGATTAGATTTTGAGACATTCTAACAGGTGTATCAGGTAAAATATCTTAACATAGTGGTTCTAACAGACCTTTTTAAATCTCTTAGCCAGGTGCTTACTTTTTTGTAAGTTTAAATCCTTTTACAAGGTATATTGTAATGATCTATATCTCTTAACTGGGCAGACCTTTAATCAAGTAGATTACCAAGTGTGATCAAATTTTGTAGCCTTAACATGCACACTTTATTACTGCATTAGTGAAGATTTTGTGGGTGTCATCCCCACCCCAATTTTACCTTCTTGGTTTTCTGGGTTACCAAAATTCTGTGTCTTGAGTTATTTATTTTATGTTATGGATGCTACTAGTTGATAGATCAATTATATTTATGCATGGTTGTGGATCAGTTTTTTTTAAGAGGAAAAAGTTACAAGATCTAATTCACCCCCCCCCCCCTCTCAGTATCTTGCTTTCCCATCTTGTATTTCCAACAATTGGTATCAAAGTGCAGTTATCCTACAAAAGGTTTTAATCATCTTGAGAGTATAGATCTTGAGATGGAGGTTTACAAATTGGGTAGTCATTGAGAATCAAAAGATAGATATCCAGTTAGCATTACATCAGCTTGAAACAACAAGACAGGAACTGAAGAAGTCCTTGCAAGAAAGGAAAGATTTGGCGAAACAAATGAATGACACTCATTATCAGGAAGAAGACACTGCAAATCTATTTCAGAATGGAATATCTACTAAGAGCGATGCAGCAATTTCAGATCTACTGGAAAGGAACAATTCATTGTGTGAAGAAGTCAAAAACTTGAAAAGAGAACAAGAAATACAAATAGTAAGACTATGTGAAGTAGTGGAACAGAACAAAAAAGTTGAAGATGACAAGGCTATGGCTGACGAAGACAAAAGAGTGATGACTATTAGACTTGATGAAAAGACACATGATGTACAAATAATGACAAACAATCAGGTTGACATGGTGAATCAACTACTACTTGTGAATCAAAAGATCAACAATGAATTTGAGATCTGAGAACAGTCAATTGAGAGATGAATTGAGATCTGAGAAAGAACTTAATGAAAGATTGAACAGACCTAATGAAGCTTTGAATAATTTTGAAAACCTAATGGAAGCATCAAGAAGATCTAATGACTCTTCTGGATTAGGTCATAATGAACAACAGACATCTTCTGAGAAAGGAGAGTCATCTAAGACTGGTGAAAGGAGGAATGCAAAGACAAAGAACAACAAGCCTATATTCTACCACTGTGGAAAGCTAGGACACACAACAAACATCTCCCAAAGCATGAATGGTAAGTCCAATCCTAAACCTAACTTCAATGGTTATTGCTTTAACTATAAGAATTTTGGACATTAGGCACATGAATGTTAGGCAAAGGCAAACAATGCACCTCCCACGCCTAGATTCAATGGGTATTGTTACAACTGTCATAAATTTGGACATAGAGCAGAAGATTTCAGATCTAATGCTAAACAACAATGGACATCAAAGACACAAGCAAAAGCACCAAGGAAAGACAACACTTATAATTGGGATTACAACACATGGCATAGTTTTCATTACTGTGGTGAGTATGTACATGTTCCAGAAAACTAAATAAAGACACATTTCAGAGGAAAATCTAAGAGTTGGATGAATGGAAGCCTAGTTTGTTATAATTTTCTAAAAATTGGTCATACTAGGAGAGATTGCAAAACAAGGGTACCTTCTACTGTTGAGAAAATTAGAGCACAGATGAACCAGACATGGACAAGGAAAGTAGAACCATGTAGCAATGAAGCTACTGCAGCCGAGGTCACCCAATCCAATGGATCAGGTGATCACACCATCACCAAATAAGAAAAAGAGGTATGTGAGGAACTGTATTTATATTTCATATATTTCATCAGTTCCTAACATATAAAAATGAAAAATTCCATATCTACATATGATAAGGTTCATCAGGACATAATTTGAGACACATACCGAGCAAACTCAATATGCACTATACGTGCCAAGAAACGGTATTATTGTGCACTAAGACCGAGTTTCCTAGTGTATGCCAAGTTGATATGATTGACCGAGTAAGTTTTGTTTGATGACTGAGTATGGGTTGTGACCGAGAGGTAGGCAAGTTTTGTGAGTCAGCCAAGGACAGTTGTATGGCACTCACTCAATGGAAAGAATATTTAATGCTAACCTAACTTTGACTGTTGGAACTTATATAAAGGAAAGATCCATTCATTTTCATTCTCACCATGCAATTAAGAATTTCACATAGTGATTGAGCATTTGCAAACTTGATTACTGCAAAGTTCTTCAAAGATTTCAACAGAGTGCCATCGACAACCTCTTTAGTGGAAAGTGCGAGTTTTGATATTATTGATGTACTCTGTTTGTAATCTTTGAAACCTTTTTTTCAAATACAATGGCCACAATTTCTTACACACCAGCTAAGAAAATGGAGGAGTTTATGAAATTTCAATTGGTTAGGAGCGACACCTGTGTGCCTCCTAATTTCAAGGAAGTTCCTAAAAGCACTATCCTAGGTGATCTGACCGGAGCCCTATAATCGATTCCACCAAATTTTCTTATGATTCATGATATTAGATCATGTTATATGTGCAAAGTGAGTGAAATTGGGGATTATGAGCTAATACAATCCTATGGGAAATTATGTGTAGACGGAGCCCTAAAAGATGAGAATAAATATCTAGCTGAGAAAGCATTAACTCGTGCCCTAGATTTTCTGAGAGATTTCAAAATGGAATGGATTAAGATTGTCCTTATCCGTGTACATGATATGAACATTTGGTTGGATAATGGACCAGTTAAGATCACAAAGGAAATCATCAATCAAGTAACTAGTTATCCAACTGTCAATGGAAAAAGAACCATGAGATGTCAGAGTAAGGAGGATATAGAAGCAAAAACCAGGGAATTTTGGAACAAAAGAGGGATGAAAATCTCTACTATCATGGATTTGGAGATCGATTTTGTAGTAAGGGTCATAGATCACAAATTTTATCAGTTGAGTCAAATGGACAATGTCCCATGTATTGCAGTCGACCAAGCATGGAAGATTGTGAAGAAGGACCATACTTATGACCTTTCTGAGCTTTAGATGACATAGCTAGCTGAGAACCTTTCTTCAATCCGAAAGGCAAAGAACTCAATGTGTAAGTTCAATTCTCTGCTAGTTTGCATATTTTTCTATATACATAATACATTTCCTACTTATGGAGATATTGTGTGGAAGACAGACCGACCAATTACATGGAAAATCAATGTGCTTATTGAGCAATTAGGTGGTAATTTTAGCAATCTAATGGGAACATGTTTTTTTGAATTTAAGAAAAAGATGAGATTGAGAAGAAGAATTCCCAGGTCATTAGTTGAGAAACACTATGAGGAAATTTGTTTCCTAGTGGATACAGATTTTACCTATGTTCAGGCAGTAGTGCCGAGGGTATCATGGCTAAGGCCATTACCTTATGAGGTGAATATTAATGAAACATATATAACTATAACAGCTCTACTAGCATAAGATATTGATAGTTTAGCCATACGTTTTGGCAATTATGAAGAAGCTAAGTCCAAAATCTCTATGGATTTGAAGGCTGGAACTATGGAGAGAAAAAGGAAAAAGATTGTTAAAGGTTTGAAGAAGCTGATTGGAATTGAGGGTGATAAAGAAATAGAGGATGCATCTTTGGGATTGTCAACTGGTCAAGGAGAGGATATGACTAGCGAAGAAGAGGAGAGTGAACCTGAAGAAGATATCACTAAAAAAGCTAAAGGAAAGCAGCCAGTGGTTGCCAAGGAAACTAAACCAAGCAAAGCCAAACCTAAGGCTACCCCTCCTATTTCAAACTAGCCTAGGACTAGGGAATCAACTATTTCATCTCTTGCAGAGTCAACAAAAGTATATACAAAGAAGAATGTTGGAGAGAGTAGCTCAGGTAAAAGAAAACAAGTTTAAACAAAGGTTGTGTCGATCCAACCTAAGAAAAGACTGAGGAGGAAGCTGATCCTATAGCATGAAGATGATGAGGATAATATATATATAGATGAAGCCAACAACATACCTACAACATCACATAAACTACTGATCAATATTGATGATGTATGTAAGAACATTAGAAGTACAGCTGGATTAGCAGGATTCAAATTTATTAAGTATGAGAAGCAAAGTATAGTAGACAAGCATAAGATTTAGGAGGCACTAATATACATGATGGGTACATTTAAGATGACACTTGTAGAGATAGGAGACCTTGTCCCTACAAAACTTTATGATATTTTATCACAAAAATGGCAATATGCACTGATGACTGAAAGACGGATAAGGGAAGGGACATTAGCTAAGGTCATTCACAGATTAAGAAAGAAGAAAATAGGAAAAATTATTGAACAATATCAAATGAAGTTTATTCCCAAACAAAGAGCCTATGCAATTCTAAAAAATGATGTTGAAGGTGTAGTCCAACAGAGCACTCAAATTTGGAAGGAGACTTTTGGGATATTAACTAAGAAGGAAAAAAAGACAGGTGAAGGCACCTTAGAGCAGATGGAATTGGAAGGATAGATTTCTACTAAATAGGAAGATACTAAGATGGAACTGGGAGAGAAAATAGACAAAGTGAAAACTATAGATTTGACAGTGAATAGTCCCATTGTCACTACAATTGAAGATAATAGTAATTTAGATGTCGAGGATCAGAATGAGTTGGTAGACACAAGCAGGTTATTGCCTATTCAAGCAACAGAGGCTGAGACAGACAAAGCAGAGTAACAGGAGGTAATAAATGATAATCTACCTATTTTAGAGGTTGTACAAACATTTTTAGATGGTAGTGATAGTCAGGTGGAAGAATAATAAATAAGCCTAAAGAACAAGAGGCTATACAAGTGTTGGTGGAGTTACCACACTCTGTACCATCTACTCCAACTGGACCCAAAACTGGCAGTATACCTGATCAATAGGAGATCTTTACTCAATTGAAAACTGCAATTGAAATTAGCACTGACAAGGCAATAGATAAAAAAGAACCTAAGTAGAGTATCAGCTCACTAGAGCTCAAGAAGAATAAGTCACATAATAAAAATTCACCAATCCTAAATTTCACCTTGGATGAAGTTATTGTGATTCCTAAATGGGATCCAGAAAACTTGACATATGAGCAGATTCAGACTCTACAAGACCTATTGATGAGGAGGAAGAAACAAGAGGAAATGAAGAGGGAGCATCAGCAGAGGCAAGTTTTACATGAAATAAAGGATATTTTTGTTAATTCTTTTGATATGGAAGACATAAATGAGAAAACACCAATTTTGGAACAGTTAGGTCACATTGTGCAGAAAGTTAATGATGAAAATATTGAGGCAAATGACAAGTTGCTACAATGGTCCAAAAGAAAATTTGAGAACAAAGTTATGGAGAAGATATCAGCAGAGATTGAACTTTCTTCTCTTATTGATATTCTTGAGGAAGTTGTAAATAATGTTTACTCTTTGTACAAAAATTTATGTGATGTAGAATTCTTTACAAAGGATAATCAACAGCTTATAGAGAAGTTGCAATTAGATTTGAAGTCAACAGGTAGTTCACTGAGCATGAATGCTAGTTCCAGCTCCACATATTTTGCTAGGTTGACTCATACTCAGAGGATATTAGCCAAGCTTATGGCTAAAGATGACAAAATCAGGGAAAAATTAATAACTATACAGACTGCCTTAATACCTCATCTGGAGGTTATTCAGAAGGAACTTACAGCTGTATGAGAATTAGTCAAGAGAGATTCTCATCTCTTTACTGCAAATAGTTTGGTAAGTCTAGCTGTCGAGCTAGAAATTAAATTAAAAGTTATGAAGTTTGTTAAAGATAGTTGGGATACAGTGTTTGCATTAACATTATAGCTTCATAATTCATTTTTGGATAAGTATGACTTAACCCCTACAGCTATCAGTGACAAAAACAAGGGGGAAATAGATAAGGAAATAGAAAAAGATGTGCAGCAACAGGCATAATATTTTTTTTATAGGCATGTATACTATGTGTAATCATCTAAAAATGGTCATCTAGACTATTAGCCCCTTTCTAGCATTATTTGCTAAAATCTTCAATTGCTCATTCTTGATCAAATCCTAGCTTTGTCATTTATTAGATTATTTTCTATGGGCTAACCATTTTATCCTAAGTCTTTATTTATTTAAAAGGAATTCCCTCCCCTTTTATTAAATAAAAAAGACCCCACCTTTCCTCTTATCCTAAGTTGCACAAATAAAGCATT
>MU228314.1:185803-201113 GCA_018584345.1 Thuja plicata
TATATATGGGTGCACACACACACACACACACACACACACACACACACACACACACATATATATATATATATATATATATATATATATATTAGTATAGAAATGTGTTTTTATATCTTTATGCTTGTAAATTAATGATGTAATTGCAAAATAAAGTATAATAGAGTAATAATCATTCAATAAGTAAAACTAAGCTTACCTAGGAGTTTTGAACCTGAGACCTCCTAGTAGTTAGGCTGGTTAGTTTCGATTGGGATATGTGAATTACTTGAGGATTATTTTCACCTTTGTTCTTTTATGGTCTTAGCGAGTTAAATAAGTAAATAAATATAAATAAAACCTTTAGTTATGATTTTGGGAATTGTTTTAATGTTTTTAAAACCAACTATAGTAGTTGGAGTATTTGCTTCCCATAAAGCAACTCATCCAACTATATGGTTGGATTTTAATATTTGGAGTATGTGAGGAGTTGGGGTTTTATCTCAGGAAAAACTTAGAAATATTACCCGGAAGGAGATCCGCCATCAGAAATTTGGAAGGATGTGCTAGTTCATATGGGAAGCTGAGGTTGCTCAACTTTGGAAAGGTTTCTCCGCAGGACCCTAGGTAGGATCTAGAACTATAGAGAATTACTCCTTTTGTTTTTTGTTATATATGTATGTGTGTGTGTTTAATAAAGTCTTATATTCTTTTCTTGAAAGTTTATGTGGTGGTAATTTTATGAAAAATGGGGAATAGTGTACTGATTTATTCAGGAAGAATAATGTTAGATAATGTTATATCTTCCTTTTACTCTCTCTAGGAAGGTTATGGTTCTTTGCAGATGTATAGGATTATTTATTTTGTGTATTTAGGTTTCAGGGAAGATTAGGGAGTTTAGGTATGTGTTTTTTTTTTTGGCTACTTCAGGAATTTTTGCAAATGGTTATTTTTATCCTATGTTTATGCAGATTTTGGAAATGTCTTATCGATTATTTTTGTTCTGTTATTTTGGTCTACATCTTCCAGTTTGATCTTGTTCTATGTCTACTTCCTTGTTCCCATTTTAAAGTTCAATATATTGCATATGGTAGAACAATAAGTTGTTATTAGTATGTCTTGTATATGACATCCTTGTTATCTTCCTTATATTGCTCATAGTTAAGGATTATGACTCATCTTGAGGGTTTGAGTAAACAAGAGAGTTTCTTTAACATATGAATCAGAGAATTTGAAATGTTTTCTTTGTTTTGGTATGTTTTGGGGTGGGGAATTAGATACCCTAGGTGAGTGGCTCACCATAGGTGCTGGAACCCAAAGTGGTTGCCAAGGAATCCTATGGGTGAGTTTGTAAACAAGTGATAACATAAAATTAACTTGGGAGGGGGGTTTCAAAAGATAATGAAAGATATATATTTAATGGCTAAATCCACATAGACCTGTTGGAGTATTGGTACCATGGGTAACTTCCAGGGTGGATCCTTAAACTTTGAGAGGGGACCGGTGTTACATGGTTTCTAGGGAGGATCCCAATGCACAGGTTGTGTGATGACACTCACCTAGGCAGTATTCTAGAACCTAAACCTTTGGTGCATAGTCTGGTGGTGCTTTGTTGTTTATGTCTTTTATCTTTTTGGTATTTGATTACATGGTTCTTTTTCCTTAGATTGCCTTAGGCCTTGAGAGTACTTTGGTTCTATCTCATGGAACTTCACAAGTTTCACATGGTTGGGTGGAAAATCTCTTCGAGGTACTGTTCATGGTTTGTGTCTTGGCTTGGATTCATATTTATTCAGTGATGAAGATTTCCTTTAAAAGTTTCTTGTACTCCTATCCATTGTAAATAAAGATGTAGAGATCTATTGTAATCCCTCAGGAAATTTGATGTATTTGTAATGAATATTAAAGAAAAAGCAATGTAATTTGGGAAGGGTAGCTTTAGGGACATCAAAGGGAATGTTTATTTGGAAATCAGAAAGTTGTAATAAAGGAATGTGATTATGTATTCTATATCCTATCTCTCTTGAAATGAAAATTGGAAGTAAGAGTTATTTATGATCTGGAAATACAAATGAATTATGTGTAGGAAAGTTTAATTGGAAAATAAATTAAAGAAAAGGGTAAATTCATTTAGAAGTAAAATGTATTTATTTATGTCTCCTTTCAAAAAAAAAAACTAAATGTAATGAAAATTAGGAAAGGAAATGAATTCATTAAGGTAATTTATGGAATCAGTGGTTTTTTTTATGTTCGTGGAAATCGTTTAAGGGGAATCTTTAAGGACATGTTCATTTTTATTATTTCTAAAATAGTCTTAGTATCATTTTTGAAAAAACAAAATTAGTTGTTATCTTTGTGCTTTAGACCTTATCCTTATGGGTTCCCTGGCGGGGACATTACAGTACACCCCGACCTATGTGGTCCCATGAGAACACAAAGAAACTATGGAGATAGATACTTCACATTGTTTGGTTATGATTATTCTAGAATGATGTTGGTTATGTTTCTACAAGAAAAATTTGATACATTTCAAATGTTTAAGTGGTACAAGGCTAGAGTTAAAAAAGAGACAAGGAGAGAGCTAAAATGTATGAGATCTGACAAAGGAGGAGATTTTACTTCTGATGAGTTTACACTCTTCTGTAATGAACATGGTATAAAGAGACAGATGTCTACACGGAGGACACCACAATAGAATGGGATAGGTGAGAGAAGGAATAGATCCATTTTGGATTGTGCTAGAACACTGATGATTGAGAATGTCATTTCTCAAACCTTCTAGAGAGAAGCATTCAGCACTGTTTCTTATACACTTAACCGAGCATAATTGAATAAGGGAACTTACAATACACCTTATGAGATCTCGTATGGACACAAACTGAATGTAAGTTATTTCAAAGTATTTGGAAGTAGGTGTTATATTCTTAAAGATGCAAGAGATGGTAAGTTTGATTCTAAAGGAGATGAAGGAATATTCTTATGATATTCTACTAAGAGAAAAGCTTACAAATGTTTGAATAAGAATACTAACAAAATAGTATAAAGTGAAAATGTGAGGATTGATGAATTTACATAGAAGAATGATGAAGACATCAAGAAGGAACCCAAGGATTATCAAAGATTTGTTTATATACAAACCAAGATTCCTCACACCTTACCAAAAGATCAAATCGAGGAACAAGATCAGTAGAGAGAGATTCCACCAAATGATGAAAATGAAGAGATACCACCAACTACCAATCATGTGTTGGAAAAGTATGTGAAAAGACACCACTCACTGAGTAAAATCATTGGAGACAAGACTACTAGAGTTCAGACAAGAAGCAAGGTAAGAGAAAACAAATGCTTAATGTCTGAATTTGAACCGAGAAAACTAAAAGATGCATTAGAAAGTGAAGATTGGATGAAAGAAATGAGGGAAGAGATAGATCAAATTCAAAATAATAATACATGGACTTTGGTACTGAGACCAAAAGATAAGAATGTAATTGGTAATAAGTGGATTTTCATAAATAAGTTGAATGAGCATGGTAATGTAATCAGAAATAAAGAAAGATTAGTGTGCAAGGGGTATGCACAAGAAGAAGGCATTGACTATGGTGAAACCTTTGCACCTTTTTCTAGATTAGGAGTTAGAATTCTGCTAGCGTATGTGGATTATAAGGTTTTCAAAGTTTATCAAATGGATGTTAAGTTCAAATTTCTCAACGGTATTCTTGAAGGGGAAGTATATATTGAAAAAGATGAAGGATTTCCTTAGAATACTATCAGAGACATGGTATGCCAATTGGACAGAGCACTGTATGGCTTGAAACAAGAACCCCAAGCATGGTATGAAAGATTGCATTCATATCTAATCAAAATAGGATTTCAAAGAACTAGTGAAAACAACAATGTGTATCTAAAATGTGATAGTAATAACAAAGTTTTAATTACTGAGATATTTGATGATGATATTACCTTTGGAGTAAATGAAACATTGTGCAGATCTTTTTTTGAGGAGATGAGGAAAGAGTTTGAAATGTCTATGATGGAGAGATTAAATTCTTTCTTGGACTTCAAATTCAACAAGTAAAGGATGGCATCTATACTACACAATCAAAGTATATCAAGGAGATCCTAAAGACCTTTGGTATGGATGATTCAAGACCAGTTGGAACACTGATGGTCATTGGCTGCAAGATATCTAAACATGATGAGTCAAAAGAGGTCAATGAGACACTCTACCGATCCATGTTTGGTAAGTTGCAATATGTAGTGCACAACAGACCTGATATTTCTCATGGAGTAGGGATTTTTGCAAGGTTTTTTTCTGATCCAAAGGAAACACATATGTTTGCAGTAAAGAGAATTTTTAGATATCTGAAAGGCGCTGAGGATTTCAGACTACTCTATAAGAAAGGAAGATACCTTGACTTGAAAATCTACACCAATGTTGATTGGGCTGGAAATATTGATAAAAAAAGAGTACATGCGAAGGAGATTTCTTTCTAGGAGAAAGAATAGTTACATGGATAAGCAAGAAAAAAAGTTGTATATCATAGTCTGTCGTCGAGGCTGAGTATGTTGCTCCAACCATGACTTGTACAAATATTGTATGTATAAAACAACTAATATAAGGTATGCAAGAAGATATCACTGATCTAGTCACTATCTATTATGACAACACAAGTGCTATAAACATATCATAGAATGTGATAATGCACTCAAACACCAAGCACATATCTATCAATTATCACTACTTGAGAGAGAAAGTCCAAGACAAACAAGTAATTTTGGACTATGTGAACTCAAAGGAACAACTAGATGACACATTTACCAAACCCCTATCGAAGGATTCTTTTGAGTATCTTAGAGGCAAATTAGGGGTCCTACCCCTATTTAAAATGCATTAATGAAAGAGGCACATTGCATCAGTTCTAGGACACATTAGAATATCTAAATTTTGAGTTGATGTTGGTGATCACACTTTAGGTGATGCCTAAAGTTGTGAAAGGATTTATGTATGCAAAGAGAAATCATTAAATGCAAGGTATGATTCACTGCCTAAATAAGACTTCAGTTAGGAGTATGGATCTTTGGCATTGTTGTCTAATAGGGAGAAGTAAGTAATTGATAAATACATAAGGAGAAGTAAAGGAAGAAAGAAGTAAGTGATGAATACACCAGTGAAGGAGACTAGATGTAATAAGGAGAATGTGATTGAAGGAAAAGATGAAGAACAAGCTAAGAGGGAGCAAAGATAGAACAGAGAGATCAGAGTATATCATCATTAATTGATAGTGTTTCCATCGATGCCAAAGAGGGAGATTGTTAACCAACTGATGGTCATGTTGATGAAGACCGAGTTGAGAAGAATAAAAGAAAGTAGAATGGTTAGATCAGTTGTTATTTTCTCATTGATGTCAAGCAATTGATTTATATTAATTTTCCATATTAATCGGAGAGGTACTTAATTGGGAAGATAACAAAGATCATACAATGATGAGGTACTATTGATATAATTTTTTTTACTTAAAATTTTATGTTGTTAAGTTGGTAAAGCATAAAGGTCAAGTCAGTAAAGGGAACAAGCCTAGTTACCGATCAATGAGAAGTCTATTTGTAAAGTAAAGTGTTAGTTTTTCAAGCAAAGAAAAGATAGTCACCGAGTGAATTTGACAACCAAGCAAGGTTAGTTACCGAGCAAGGTTGGTAACCAAGTGAAGTTAGACACTGAGTGAAGATTAGTCATCGAGCATGGAACAGAGTTTGAACAAAGATTGAATTCAAGGATTAGAACACATTTAATGAAAAGGTGTGGAGATGAAGAATATGGTAAGGATGAAGATGAAGTTTGTTACAAGACCTACGGTCATGAAAAATCAAGTTGAAGATCTGAGATGAAGATTAAGTGGAAAAAAGGAAATTTGTGATTTCCAAGAAAAGTGCAAGTCATGAGGAAAAGTTTAACCTATTTAACCAAGCTACAGATACATTTAATTAGTTCATAAGAGATTGTCTGATGACTGAGTGCAATTGAAGGAATACCTAATCAATGAGATTAAGAGAAAAAATAGAGGCCTGTATATTGTTGAGTCTGTATGTTTTTACATAGATGCTAGTGAGTTGAATGGTAGAGGTGTGGTCAACCTACCGAGTGAAACAGAGAAGAGAAAGAGGTGAAGATACAGTCTAGAGAAGAGACTTATGAGTTTTTGATGCCAGTAGTTTCATAGAGTGCATAAGAGATCTAATCAAGCAAAAGGAAGTTGCAGAATCACAGATCAATTTAGTACACTATTTCTTATTAATCTTTGTAACAAAAAATCTCTTAACCAAGTGGACCTAACAAGTCTTTTTGTAAATCCTTGTGAAAGGTGACATCCTAGGATGAATTTTTAAAGTCCTCTAACTAGGCCACTCCTAACAGGGTGAAGATCTTAAAAGGTCTAAGGTAAATCTCCTAACAAGGTTACATCTGACAAATGTGCATTGTAATATTTAACAGGATTAGCTTTTAACCGAGCATACTTCAGAAGAGTATTTCTTTTTGTGGGTGACAATTCCCACAAAGGTTTTTCCCAAATTGGGTTTCCTTGTTAAATTTTGAGTTACATGTGATGCTTAATAACTATGGATGTTAGTTTCTTATATTATATGTTGTTTATCAAGTTTGTGAAGTTTTTATAAGTTTTGCTTGTTGCTGATTATTTGAGTTGCCGAGTTGAATTAGAGGTTTAGTTTTAAAGTGTTAAGATTCAATATTTTATGACTCACCCCCCTCTCAGTAATTCTTCATCTAGTAGGGAAAACCAACATAAACACATTCATCACCAAGGAGATATCATTTAAGACAAAATGTAAATACAATCCAAGCCAAAGAGGGCATAGATCTATGAGCCAAGGAAGACATGGTTGTAAAAATATATCTTGCAACAAGTGTAAAGGATCCTTTTGAGGGATGCACAATAGAAGGAGGAAGAGGTATTTTCTCAAAGACATATACCTCAATAGGAAATAAAATTATTAACCAAAAGAGGGGAACGCGATCAAGAATACATATATTCCCTATTTCTAGGTAAGGGGATTCTTGGTGAAGGATAAAAAACATTCTACCCCAAGTGAGAGCTTATTTATAATAGACACACAATTTTAAGCAAGGAATAGGTTGTAATCAAGGATGTACAACTCCTGAAAAGAGATAATCCTCACGAAGAACAAAAAATTATATGAAAGAAAGGACATCGTGTCATAAAAGATACAAATCAACAGAGCGAAAATGGATCCTTAGAAAGGAAATAAAATTGAAACATTATTATAACTATGATATAAAATTATATTATGTTACTTAAAAAAGTAAGATTGTACATTAAATTTCACCACCATGCATGCCAAAGAACCCCCTTTAAGGTAAGCTACTAATGTCATGTAGTGTGGAGAAACATAATAGAGGAAGGGAGTGCCAAGGCACTACTTTGGGATTGATGAAAAGTATGAGATTTGTTGTAATATGAATAAGAGCTCTATCATGCAAGTCTTGAACAAATTGTTTGAATTCAATGCAATGAGAATAGATATGATGAAGAATTAAATGTATACTATATTATTTGATTTAAGATTCTTTGGATTGCGTTGAAAATAAAATTTTATGTTCTTTTCATATTTTAAGTCTCCAAAAGATTCTTGTTAGAAATATATGATTATTGTTTATTGTCATTGATGTCAAACTTAGTGTTCCATAAGTCATAAAGGAGTTATAGTTTGTGTTCCCTCAATGTTTGTGGTTTGGAGGTTTTCTATTCTTGGTGATGTGGTTACGTATGTTGAACCTTTAGTATATTGGAAGACTAGTATTGTATTGTAGAACAATGGAAAACATGAATGTTTCATGTATGGTCTCAGAATAGTGAAAGACAAGTATGTATCCTATATAGTTTTAGAATAGGGGAAGATAGGTATGTATCTTTTGATCATCGGTATATCATTTTTTACAGTGCTCCTCTGTTATACTCTCATATCTAGAAGTCTACTTGGTTTGAATGTTTATTGTTCTGTTATAATAGCATTGTGTTGCATTGTAGGTAGTAGTTTTACCGTTGTAGTTATTTGTCTTTCTGAAGTGGTTCTATTCTATAAATTAGGGTTGAAGCTATGTTACTACTCATTTAGATGAATTCAAGTTTTGGTATTGGTTGTGGCATTCTCTAGTGATCAAGAGTGTGTTCCTAGTGTTCGGAAGACTGTGTCATCATGTGTTGCCATTTTTTTCCAGTTATTTTTTTATCCTAAAATATGTTGTGGAAATTTATGACATGGTGTGTTGACATGGCTTCTAATGTGCATGTTGACATGCTTCTGATCTGGTGTATAGATCTCTCCATAAAATGTGGTTGTCTGGTTACAACTAGGAAATTTGTAGTTTTCTTCTACATGTTTGATTTATCCTTGGTTTTTATTATGCTTATTGTGAATCTAGCATTGGGACATGTGTAGCATGTTCTTGGTCTATGACAGTTCAAGAATTGATAGAGAAGAGTTCAGTGATAGTGGTAGAGACGAAATGACAGTAATAGTTTGTTGCTAGGGTGGAGAGTATTATGCAAATCAACTCCATTATTAGGAGAATATAGTTTTATCTACTTTGAATATTTCTAACTACTTTGAGATAGTGATTCTTGAGTACTTGAGTTTTTTACTGTATATTTCTACTTTGGTAGTGAGCCTTTGTATGTAAGGTAGTGAGCCTTCTTCTTTATTCACACTCATTATTGTATTGGTAGTGAGCCTCTGATTGGTATTCTAGAGTAGTGAGATCCTAATATTTGTAATCATATTATATACATCTATGTAATATCTTTGTGGGCAAGTTCTCATTATGATTTTTCCCAGTTTGGGTTTTCCACGTATAAATCTTGGTGTTCTTGTGTTACTAGTTCTATTCTTTACTTGCACACTGTTATTTGAGGAGGTTACTAAAGTAAGTTATTGAAGATTTGTTTTATGTTGATTCACCCTATTGTGCCTCATGTGAGTGCATTATGTTCCATGTTTATTTTGATATGAGATACTTTGGTTATGTTATTTTGGTTATCAACATGATGAGATGCTTTCAATGATAGTACCTTATTTTTGGTTGCCAGTATCTTAGTTGTTATAGATGGATGGTTTATCTTGTTGTTTGCATTTTTGATGATATCTACATGATTATTCTAGAGATGTGACATGATGCCTTATGATTATATCTATTTTATTTTTCTTTAAGAAACAATGGATTATTATGTCGATGATTATATCTGATTTCTTTGTAATACTGTGTCTTATATGATGTTAGATATTTCAGTAATTACTTCCATTTCTATATGCTCATGTTGACATGATTGATTATTTAATACTTATAATTAAATACATAAATATAAGTGCAATGGTTATTTAAATGAATTATTGTTCAATATTCGCTCATGCAATTGATATGTATCATGCTTCTTGTGTTTGTACGAAGTGAGATGAAGTCCTAGTTACCCCCTTTGTGAGGTCCACAAGATGGTGTCGTTCTCCTTTGTTATTTGATTATTATATGTTGTACCTCAAATATTTTATTATGAGAAGGTACACTTGATGTTTGTGTGTTTCAATGAATAGGTACCAGACACATTATGACTAAATTTCTAGAATTGAGTGTGTCTATATCTCTGCTACTAGCATGAGAGATAGTATTACCGACCTTTCATGTTGAGCCAATGTCATCCCTGCATGGATGATGTATCCATGAGTAGTATATTATTCCCTTTGATACATGTTGGTAAATCCTGATTCATTATGCATTCATGATAGACTAGTGACTGTCTGTACATTTATAAGTTCTCGCAGTTGTCGTGGATGATTTAATTAAATGTTGATTTTTAATGCTTTAGGAACTTTTAATATTATTTTATTTACTAGTTGATTGGTCGTAGTTGGATTCCAATTATCTAGAATTGATTTTATTATGTTGGGGAAAAAGGTTAGTAGATTATTTTAATTATTTAAATAATCTACTTTAAAAGCCACTTTTTAAAAGTGCTTTATATGGTAGAATGTGAGTTCTTTTGCTCACTTCTCACTTTTTGGTTTTAAGAGCATTTGGTGTTTTTGCTCCAATTTGCATTGGAGAGATTTACTCTTTTGATTGTTGGGCTTGATCCTCTTTTTGGATTCGTGTGTGGGGTGGCTTGTTTGAATAATGTCATGAATACATTCGTTTCTGTGGAATGACTTTTGGATTCACTGAGGATTTTATTTATTTGTCTCTTTCAGGTTTCTCCTCTGGATATGAGGTGGGGCCTTCGATATTTTATTTATTTCTCCATTGTTTGATTTGTTCTTATTTTCTTTCACTTTGTGGGCTGAGAGTTAGTACTCCCCCACTTTATGGTAGTTTGCAAATGCCTGGTTGACTCTCTACGAGCAACTGAGGTTTTCATTGTTAAGCTTCTCAAATTTTTGTGTCTGTTCAAAAATGAATTTTTATTACATTTATGTGTTTTTAGATTCCCATGGTCAAATGGGTTTTGGTTTTGTAGCTTTCTGAGAAGTTTGATTTTTGGGGAATTTTGGGGTTGCCTTGTTTTCGGTGCCAACCAGTTTTACCATTTGGTCTGTTCGATATAAATGAACATTGGAGTGTGTTTTCCTCCAATTTTTCAACCATTATATGGTTTTATTTTATGAATTTTTGGATTCGTGGATGAATCTATACTCCTATAAAAGTGCCTAGTTAAATGTGTGCCTAGTTAAGTGTGCCTTGAGCACTTGTGATTGTCTTTCCTTTTTTTGGAATTGTTCTCCATGCTTGATTTTGATGGCATTGGAATGCATGATGTTGATGTTTGAGACCACATCGCAAGCTCTTTGTGTGTGCCATTACAGGATTCCATGGGGACATGTGACCTTGGTTGAGGCCAATGGAGCCATGTGTTATTTTACCTCCCTTTTTGATTGAGGTTTTGGAGTCTTTTGTCCATCATTGTGTTTGAATGGTAGGTGTGGAGTAGTGGGATGGAGTGGCTCACCAAGGACATAAAGTGGTCCTAGGGTAACCCTTGGTTGAGTTATCTTAATAAGTGATAACCTTAAAATGAATAGGAAAAGAACATAATAATAATAATAATAAGATCAGTGTATTATCTATCAACTGTCTGTTTGAGAGACATGAGTCAGGATAGCTGAGAATAGTCTATGGATGTAGATATGGCATAGCAGAAACCATCTTTTTGAGAGATGTATGAAAACACAGTAGAGCTTCCTTGATTAGAAAAGGATTTCTCAAAGCCACACGGGCCCGTACAAGCTGTGTGATGACACTCCATTCTTGAGTCTCAACATCGTACCCTGTGTTGAGTCATTCTTGAATTTGGGCATTCTAAGTGTGAATATTATTTTGAATTCAAATGTGGAGACGTGATCAAATTTCTAAAATATAAAATCAGGATGGAAAACATTCGAAGGACATCAATTTTGTTACTTTGCAAGTCATCAAATTGGTATCTGTGAAATGGCAAAATTTTGTTGTTTCATTAGGACAGAAAATAAGGACAATGAAACAATGATTTTTTTCTATTTTGCGAGCGATATGAAGGGAAGTAGTGAGATAGAAATTTCTATTATTTCGCAAGGAACTTTCTCATGAGTTATAAAATGGAAAAAAGTAAGTATTAATGGAAGCTAGCGGATTTGAGGTGAGTTGACAAGCTTTTCGCATGCTTGAAGCATCTTGTAAGAAGTGCGGGAATTAATAGGCATTAAACTGATAAAATTTGAAAGCCTAACTCAGATTGTCAAAAGTACTAAAGACTAAAGCGGAGTAAGTGGATGAAGCGGAGCCATCTAACAAGACACAAGCTTGCACATTTCAAACTAGTAAGTGATTCCTTCTTTTGAAATAGTAATTTATCACATTTTGAATACATGCCTAAGAAGAAGGAAGTAAGTGTTAAAAAGGAGGCCTGTGAAAAGACAAAAGCACCTGGAGATAAAGCCCCACAATAAACATTACTCAATATACTACTAAGGTCAACAGATACAGGGGCGAGGAATGTCTTTTTAGATGAATGGAAGGAGTGTAGGGATTCTACAATTCTAATTTTTGGCAAATCTGTGTTCTGGTTTTTCTATGCGAATAGGAGTAAAAAGGAACCAAGGTGTTTCCCTTGGAAATTGGACTTGGAAAAGGTCATAATGCCGAATATTTTATTGATGTTGAATTAATAAATGTTCTAGCTAAAAGTTACAAACCAGAGACAAGAATGATAAGGAAAGTGGATGTGTCTCCATTGGTAAACATATCTAGGGCATGCATTAAAGAATATTTTGTCTTGAAGAAGCAAGCCCTAACTAAGATTGATAGGAACCAAGCCACTCTAGAGTATGAGAGAATGGTAAGAAGTTTGAATTTCAGAGAAGTTTCTTATTTAATGAAAAGGGATTTGGATAATCGCACAGTCCCGGTAAATAGTAAGGGTCCACATTTGACAAGGGATTTATGGGTTTCTTTCAAAATAATTATTTTGCATGGATTCAATTATGTGGAGAAGATGATAAGTCAAAAATGCATGTATATTATATGTATATGTCAATGAGAGTTCAAAACCCTAATTATTATTTAGAATATGACTTTTCCACTAAAATTGAAAGGCTCCTACATCAACAATTGATACAATGGAAATCTACTAAGAAATTCAAGAATTAATCTCTTCTCTTACATTTGATCTTGTACCAAAATGTTTCATAGTTCAGAGAATTTATGAGGTTGACTACGTATAACAGTAAAGGGAACAAATTGACAATACATCTATAGTGCAAAGTGTGGGACAGGAATAATAGAGACTGTGATTAACACAAGTTTTGAGAGTTGTTTGTATTGTGGATTTTCAGGTTACTAGGTCACCAAAAGGAGAGAATTCCACCGAAAATCAAAGCATTACTTAGACCTAAAACCTACCTACCTGAGAAAAATTATCCTCATAACTTTGGGGTTTGTATTTGCAAGCCTAAATACACATTTTTTAGGATATATGGGTGTAGACAGCAACCACACAAACTGCCTATTTATGTATCAGAAAGAGTTAGTTTGTTGGATTTCATGTAGCAAATTTTATGGGTAGAAAAGGAAATTATGGCTTCAAGAAGGAAGACCATATACATGCCTCATTCTGTAAATCTTTCTGGATCCACCATTGGGTCAAATATTTTAATTAAAGTACAAGAACACATAAACATTCACTATAGGTGGAAGAGTGAAAAAAACTGGGATTATAACCCAGAAGATCATATCCAATCCATGGTGGCCAAGTTTAAAAACCAACTGAATATTTATGAAGATGTTACAAGAAATTGTGATGAACTTTAAACTATTATTCAAAGGGTTAAAAGGTGGGGAATCCTGTTGAAACTTGAAGCAGAGAGATTAAAAATAGAGCAGCCTAGATTCTTAATGACTTGTAACTGATTGAATGTTTGATAATGTTAAGTTGAAAGATAATGCAAGTCATTAAATCAGTTAATGGACTATATTGTCATTGATGTCAACTTGATATCATCTATACGGTCATGTACATAATGCCAAAGACTTCAGAGAACCAAAGCAACCAAAGTTATGCTTTCAGCAATACATAAAAGTCAAGTATTCACTAAGTGATAAACAACATCGATAGAGTGCACACGGATGGACAAAGCAAAGAAGAATAGTCACAGTGATACCTAAAGATCAGAAGAATAGTGTTTCTCGACGAAGCAAAACCATAGAATGCCCAATTAGAAAAGTCACAAGGTTTCCTGACGGACAGAGATCACAAAGCTAACTGGAGTTTCACCGATGGATCAGTCAGTTGTCACCGATAACTAACTGCAGTGGTGACTGACAAAATAGCGAGTTCAAAAAATGACAAAATATCTAGCTGGCAGAGATAAATATAGACTTAACTGGTTGTCTACTTTGTTTTATTCAACCAAAGATAAGTGAGTGATTTAAAGATGATTTGTACAGTTGGCAAGGAGATATCTGCGAGACAAATCAGGAGTTATGCTTTAAATCTAATTGGCTAGATTATTTATCACGCCAAGAATCAAGAACCAAGAAACAATGAATATTATGTCTATATAAGAGACAAGCTTATTTCATTTACGAATGGGATTAAGGGGAGTGAATAGAAAGAGGATGCTGAAGAGAAACTGATGAAGAACAACTTCATGTAGTGCTGATCAAACAAGCTGAAGGAGAGCTAAGAAATTCTACAGACAACCGACGAACAGTGAGCACAGCATCATAGAGCAGAAAGTGTGGAGCACAAGGATTGAATTGATACATTGGTCAAAGAGGTAATGTACTTAAATAGATCTAAAAATATGTGATTCAAGTTGCAATATGAACAGGTCATAGTGTTTTAGTTTAACCATTGAAGCATCAAGTCTCTTAATCAAGCAAGACTTAACAGTCTTCTATATATTGAGGTACATCTCAAGGAGTGCCAAAAAGGCTGATTCATGAAAGTAGCATTGGATTTGCCCGATACCTATTGACAGTCTAAGAAGAAGGTTGATTCAAAGATGGTAGCAATAGATGTCCAATACTAAGTGACAAACTCTATGTATAAAATCCTCTAACAAGGTCATACTTAACAGTGTGTTTGTAACCTTTAATAGGGTTGGCTCCTAACAAGGCTCACTTCAGAAGAGTGAAAATTTGGGGTACCAGTCCAAGTGGTTTTTCCCTTAACAAGGTTTCCACGTTAAAATTCATGTGTTATGTGTGTATGATTCATTTCTTTACTATCTTTCATCTTACATAGCTAACTCTAGATTGATCGGTATACTCTACTTATTTACTAAGTTTTGGTAAATAGTTATACTACTTATCGGTAATCAAGAAAGAATAAGGATTGATAGAGAAAACTGATAGATAGTTAATCATTATTAGTATTTCATGGCATGCATCTTGTAGGGACATAATAATCTGAAATTTATTGATTGGTGGTTAAGTTTGAAGGATAAATTTTTGAGTCCACTAATTCACCCCCACCCCTCTCAATTATTACTAACAATGGGTATCAGAGCTTGTGTGCTTAGAAAGAAAGGTTTCAAGACCTAAGCTATAGATCACAAGATGAACAAACAAGATGTGCCCAAGCTAACAAAGATAACTTTGCTTCATGGCAGAGCAGGAAAATATGCGATTCAAGTTGCAATATGAACAGGTCATAGTGTTTTAGTTTAACCATTGAAGCATCAAGTCTCTTAATCGAGCAAGACTTAACAGTCTTCTATATATTGAGGTACATCTCAAGGAGTGCCAAAAAGGTTGATTCATGAAAGTAGCATT
>MU228314.1:212469-245925 GCA_018584345.1 Thuja plicata
TAGCATTGGACTTGCCTGATACCTATTGACACTCTAAGAAGGAGGTTGATTCAAGGATGGTAGCAATAGATGCCTGATACTAAGTGACAACCTCTATGTATAAAATCCTCTAACAAGGTCACACTTAACAATGTTTTGGGTAACCTTTAATAGGGTTGGCTCCTAACAGGGCTCATTTCATAAGAGTGAAAATTTGGGGTACCGGTCCCAGTGGTTTTTCCCTTAACAGGGTTTCCACGTTAATATTCATGTGTTATGTGTGTATGATTAATTTCTTTACTATCTTTAATCTTACATAGCTAACTCTAGATTGATCGATATACTCTTCTTATTTATTGAGTTTCGGTAAATAATTATACTACCGGTAATCAGGAAAGAATAAGGATTGACAGAGAAAACCGATAGACAGTTAATCATTATTAGTATTTCATGGCATGCATCTTGTAGGGAAATAATAATCTGAGATTTATTGATTGGTGGTTAATCTTGAAGGATAAATTTTTGAGGCCACTGATTCACCCCCCCCCCCCCCCACTCTCAGTTATTACTAACAATTCTATGATGACAAAAAGTTTGAGGTATTCAGAATTGAGAAGTACATTGAGAATTTTGAGGAGTTTTTTGTCAAGAGCCCACAACAAGAAAAACATAAAGAGTTGGAAAAGGAAGTCTCTCCTTCTAATAAAAGGAGAAATTTGATTTTTCAAGATTCAGACACAGACTCTCCACCCTCAATGCAACAAGAGGAAAATGTTGTCCCACTTGTTTCTTATGACAATTCAGATGATGAATGCAATTAAGATGAGGTGGCACATATCTTAAGGGGACTAAGAGAAGAAAAGAAAGCCAGACTAACATTACCACCTCCTACTTTTAAAGATGAATTCCATGGTTACACAGTATAGACTTTGGAGGATGATGACCCAATTGATATAAATGATAAAAGGGAAGATATTTCTATTAGATTCCTCCAGAAAGATGACTTTACAAAAACATAGGAATTTAAGGACTTCTGGATACAATATAAAATGAAATAATGTGAAGAAAACAAGAAATTAAGACTTGTGAATGTTGAAGAGTCCTAACATGAGGCAATACTTAAGAAAATGATTAATGAACTCAATCTGGATAACATTACTAGCACTATTGAAGAAACTAGGGACATAGTGATAAAAAGTAACATGTTGATTGTGCCAGGGATAAAATTGAAGGATTTTTTTTATTGGATCAAGTTAGGAAGCGTGATTATCCCACATCATGGTGGAGTTTGATACCCTGGAGAAGATTGAAGGATCTGGTTTTTATCCTAAAATAAAAACTCTTGCCACATGGGTT
This sequence comes from Thuja plicata, assembly GCA_018584345.1. NCBI lineage: Eukaryota > Viridiplantae > Streptophyta > Pinopsida > Cupressales > Cupressaceae > Thuja > Thuja plicata. The sequence continues at coordinate 213,805 of MU228314.1, forward strand.
AGCTTCAAGGGTGATAGTAAGCCAAAATTGATTGACATAACAAAGGGTGCAGAGGATATGGCTATTATTCATACTATGGATAGAACCAATCCATTGGCTTCAAAATTAGAACTAATGCATAGAGCTATGTTTAACAAGGCACAAGTTAAACATATGCAAGAAAAACTAGAAGAATCTCAACACAAGGAAGTAGAAATGAACACAGTGATTTATGAGTTGTATTTAATGATGGTGAAGTTGGAAAATGAACTATTGTAATATAAGACTTCAAGGTCAAGTGAAATGGTACTGGCTTTAGATTTTGTTCTAGAAAGATCACAACAAGTGAATCAAGGTTCTGACAATCAATAAAATGTCCCCACAGTGTGTGAATGTAATAATTTGGAAGATATATTATCCTTCAAGGTAAAAGGCATATTAAAACATTGTGATAAGATTTATGGAAGTTAGAATAGCCTCACATACATGATGAATTACTTCAAGGAATGCAAAGAAAAATTACAAGAGGTAATTCAAAAGTGGCTACCTTCTCATTTTGAACTAAGTCAAGTTCACAAAGTCTCAAGGAGAGACCCAGGTGCCCCTCCTAAAATTAAACTGGTTGTGTGGATGAAAGAATCGGTATCATATAATTTGAGTTACATTGAACAGGAGGAGAATAAAGTAAATTAGATGATATCTTCTTTCATCTCAAATAGTCATTGGTCAATCCCGATGATAATTGATGAAAATGGTAAAGTAAGATATGTTCAAGAGTGGAAGAGAGACTTCAAAAATCTGCCCTGGAGGGTTATTGACCAATTGAAAGAAAAGGGTGATTTTAACATTGGTACTTTCAATGATGTCCTCGATAAAATATATTTTTTTGGAAGTCAAGTTTACTAAGTTTCAGATTGAAACTTGGGTGATTACTGGGAGGAAGTTATAGGACTTGGTGTTGATTGTCTCTGATGTTTCACATTTAAAATGGCCAACACATGTCCAATTTGCAAGATGGATAACATAATACTTAAGGAAGCTGGATGAGATGCCAGAAAAGGAGATCGATGAAGAAATAAACATAGTGGATTGGTTGCCTTTGTTTTTTTTGTTTTTTTTGTAATCTTTAGAGTCGTTAGTTGTAGTTAATCATTTAGAAATGGTCATGTCGGTTGGAATCTTGTTTGCATCCCATCATTTTTTGTATAAAATGGAATACCACATCTGACACAGGGGGAGTTAGAGATTTTATGATTTAGACTGATATTATAAAATTATAATGGATTATATATTGGGGTAGTGACTACAACTAATGTGAAAACCAATTGTATTCACTCTTTTAAATAATACAAAGAAAACACATGTTTCCTATCCAAGGTTGAAGGAGTGAGTTCATTCTCTTTTACTAGATTGGTCATTTACACTTCCAATTACATATATTTTCTTCTTTATAATTAGATGTCAGAGAATTAAAATATTTTTAATATTAATTTTTGAATATCAAGGTCTGTATATGAATTTCTTGTCTATACAACTCCTTGTCTAATTGGTTTCCTGTCAAGGAATTAAATTCAAGTAGACTAAAATTAATATCAGAATCAATTCATCCTTGATGTCACTAGAGAAGAAATTTGAAGTTGAAGTGTAAAGTGTACATGTCCCATTTAGAATGTGTTAGGGTTTCAAATTGTTTCTTTATGTTCTTCTCATCCATAGGGATAACTCTAGTGTTGTCTAACCTAGTTATCTCATGAATCAACTGACTACACATCTTTATAGGTTGTTCTCCTATCCAAATGAATTGATCATGAACTCTTCTAAGTAAGATTTTGAACCATTCATCTTTGTTGAACTCATATAGATACAATATTTTCATAATTCTTAAGTTGTCTATGTGTTTGAATTCATCCTTCATTTTACCATTATCAGTCATGTATTCCATTTCAGTATAAATCTCATCAACACCCAATACACAACTTTGTATACTGTCCAAACAATTACAAATCCCGCGATCACTAAATATGCATCATCTAACGTTGCACTCTTAAATATAAGTCCTATGATGGCTGCACATATCACAACTAAGCTCGATGGAGCTTACTCCTCAAAATCAAGGGCTGGATATATTTTGATATCTTCATCCAATGCTCCCCCTAAGGCCATGATCGGCCATTTAGGTCAATGTGTTCACATCAAGCAAAGATCTAGTAGCACCTAATTTCTCTCCCTGAACCAATACCTCACTTGACTCTTTGATTTTCCATATCTTACCACTACTTTTATCTTCTACTTTCTTGAAACAATTGTCAAAATCACTCTTGTATTCTGCAAGAGTCTTACTAGTATCACTATCATTCTTCCTTGTATCCATAGGAGGTGGTACTCTTCTATTATTTACTCCATTATACCTAAAAAAATTCACTATATGACCTGGATTGTTACATTTGTAGCATATAGGAGGTCTTCTGTTCTGATTAACTTGCAATTTTCAATTCCTTGCAATGTGTCCAATGTTATTACATTTGTAACATGTGATCTTAGTTGCTGATTCTTCTCTGGTGTGATCTTGTCTATATCTAGATTGATCAGGTTTCCAGTATTCTACTTTCTTGTGCATATATACATTGTAATTAAAACAATAACCAGAAAAATATTTGAAAGGAGTATTACCTCTGCAATCTCTCTTCATGTGTCCAGACTTGTTACATCCAAAACATCTACCTCTGAAAGGTCTAATTTTTTCTCTAGGTTTTTCTCCATCAGCCTTCGCATCAGGTTTCTCTTCTTGAATCTTAGAACATTCAGCTTCATTGAAGCCAATACCATTCATATCACCTTTAGGTTTCTATCTGTCTCTTTATTCATCGATCAATTCACTGCTCAGGTGAAGTTTCTCAATGTGTTTCTTTGTCTCAACAAGTTCACCTTTTATGATCTGATTATATTTCTCCAATTCTAGATACTTTTTCTTGTAAAGGTCAAGGTCAATCTTCATTTTTCCCATCAAAATATTAGCATTCTTCAAAGCTTCTTTAGTCTTGTTCTTAGCATTGTTTTCTTGTTGAATATATTTAGCCATTTCTTCATTATTAATCTTCAAAGTATCATTCTCTTGTTCAAGTTGCTTTATCTAATATGAATTATCATTGTCTAAATCTTCTTTTATCTGAAACATAAGATCTTGTCTCTGATTTCTATAAAGTTCAAGTTGATCTTTCAATTTCTTAATGAATCCCCCAGCTCTTCTTAGACTGAATCTCAAGTCACCATTTTTTTATTTTTCTCTATCAAGGTCTTCAAGTGCCACTTCAAATTTCTCTTCCAAACTTACTGAATCTCTCTTGATCTCCCTTAAGTTGTTAGACTTTCTCTTCAAGGGCCAATAGCTCTGATATCAATTGTTAGGATTGATTAATACTGAGAGGGAGGTTGAATCATTATTACAACACTTTAAATTAAACTCAAACCAATTCCAAATAAACCATAAGCTTGTTGAAATGAAAAGAACATAAAAAAATAACACAGAAATCATAACACCATTATTTGTTGTCGAGGAAACCCTAGCCAAGGGAAAACCCCTGTGGGGATGGTACCCACAAGCATGCACTAAAGTATAATGTCCCTGTAAGGAGACCTATCCCTATTAGGAGCTAAATATTGCATATTACATTTCCTTTTTAAAGGAATAACAACCCTTTTAAACATATACAACACCCTATTAGGGGCCAACTAAGCTTACAACTCTTACAACAAAAACTTATGTTACAAAGTGTTCTCAGTAATGAGCAAAACAAGCATCTTCAATTCTTAGATAGTTCCAGTCATAGCTCTTTAATGATCTTTGTCAACCTATGCTCTCACATCTTCCATTCACATACATACATATCCTTTCTTTCCTCATATAATATCTTCTCTTTACAAAAATTCTTCATATATATATATATATATATATATATATTTCATCATCAAGTCGGCTCTCTTAATTATTATCACATAGTCGGCTCTCAATAAAAAATAGAATTAATAATGTAAAGAGAAAATACAAAGTTGGAACTCTTACATAGCCAAAATATATCTTATCCAAAATCATAATCCAACTTAGCTTGCCAAGAGTCCACGACATACTCCTTAAATCATCGCTACTTGTTCAACTGCTCTGTTACATTGTTCTGATGTCTACGCATGTCTTGAAATCTCTCTAACTCTCTTTAATCATCACCAAAACCAAATAGATCTTAGGTGGAGGTCATACATACTCCATATTATTTTCCTCTAATCTCACTAGTGATAAAACATCATACTCGATCTTTGCTATCCAAAACAATACTATTATTCTCTATATTTCTGCATTTGTACTTAGTCATTTTGAAGATTGTATCTCCAAAACTAAACCTCATTCCAAGTGATCAATATATCAGATGTGTTTCCATAAATGACAACCCATAAGTGTCTGATACCATACCAAAAACATCACTTTCCAACATAAGATCACTACAATGAAAATTCACAAATGAAGTACTATGCTTATGAAATGAATTGACTATAGTAATGATTGATAAGTAGGAGATATTTTCCACAGCAAGTCAAATTGTGATATTGCTATCAGATATAGTAATGATGCTCTAGATAATGGATATAAAGTGGTGATTTGCATTAAGAAATACATTCTATTTATAGGATTTTCCCAAGGGTAGGGGGTAGAGTGAGTTAACCACAATTAGATGAGAGAGGTTAATTTTGGTTTCAAATATTGAGACAAAGTAAATATTCATTTCAAATGTTGGAGCAAAGAGACAAAATAGAGGGTCAAGTTGCAACTCCAAGATGAGTGGTGTAGAATTGATTTTTCCTTGATCCATGTGAGATTATTCCTTCATTCTCATTGGTCTATTTTTTTTTTCCCATGTGGTGGGTGAGAATAAATAAATTAATAATTGATTTAATTGATTTAATTTAGCCATGTCTACCATTGAATGGGTTGGATTTAATTTGATTTAAACTATACAATTAATTGTTTAAAATCAATTGCATAATTATTTGATCTTCTTGATTTAATTAATCCCATAGCTTTGATTTCAATTAATTCATGATTTTTATCTTTATTGCTCACTTTTCTCTTTTCTTGATTTTACTTGACCAATTTTAGGTGTCTACACACAATCCTCGTAATTCAAAAAATACAATTCTTTAATAAAAAATCCACACAATTAACTAACTGCATACTTCCTGTGAAATAATTATTTGAAAGTACTCAAGGAAGGGATGTAATATTCATCCCCAATCTTAGGCCCTTGGTCCCCCATCCTCAAAACCAATCCCCCTTTCTCCTTATCAATAAACTTTGTCGAACTATGATTTTCTCTATTTTAGATTTTGGAGATATTCATGTGGAGAAAAAATCCTAGGACAAAAACCCAGAGGGAAATTAGTTTTGATAGTGAACATCTACCCTAGCTAATTAATGGTGGGTCCATTAAAATTTTACATTTGGGTTAAAAAAATTAAGTTTAAGAAATGTGTGAAGTCTTGTGCCAATGCAAGTTTTTAAGTTTGAAGGTTTTTGAGGACTACTAGGAAATATTTGGATGCCATCTTTGATTCTACCTGGTTGAGCATTTTGAGTAGACAAGAAAGGAAATTACCTTTGATTCTTATAAATCAATATGAGTATATCTTGACACAACATTACTCTTTTTGCAAGTGGAAGGTTGTCCCTAAATGTGGCGTAATGATAGGAAGTTGCTTATGATTCCTTGAGGATATATGTGAGTTGTTTGTGAATTCAATTCTGGGATAATATATTTGTTAATGCTAGTTGTTCCTTATTGATAATTAAGAACTAGAGTTAGAGGGTGGAATAATCCTTTAGCTGGGTGTTTGAGGTGTAATAAGGGAGGATAATCTATATATTCTAGCATAGGTGTTGGGTGACCTTCTTCACCTTGGTGAATTTATGAAATTTTTCTAACCTCGGCCCTAGCTATAAACCTTCTACAACAAATTTATGAGTAGTCACTATTGTTCCAATGTATTTTTAATTCCCCTAATGATTTTTTTTGGCTCATATGAAATATCAAGATTTGTAGACATTCATAATTTATGTATTTTGTTCATTAGCAACAGATTGGTGTTAAGAAAATATTTTGTAATTAGCTAATACAATTTTTATATTCCATTTAATTGATTTGGAAATGGAGAGGTTGGTTTGAATCTTTGTTTGCAAGTTCAATATCATTAATGCATTAAACTAAAACTTTAAAAACAAACATCACAACCCAATAGAAATTCTACGTAATAGAATTTGTAAATTGTTTGACAATATTCCTTTCAACGATCTATTGCAAGAGTGTTAAACCTTTTTTCATTTGAGATAAGTTAGTGAATTAAAAGTATACTAGAAATTATAATGCTTGATTTATTTAATCAACATCAAATAAATTATTAGGACTTTCAAATAGAGATGCAAACCTCTAAATCATGAATTATAGTGAAAAGCTCAACATTCAATGACCAAAATTAATAGGCAGCCTCTAAATACAGACATGCAATTACAAAATACTAATATGCAACTTTTGATCAATGACACAAAATACTAATTTCTACAATGCAACTAATGACTAGCATGCAACTACATTAATTCAAAGTCCAACCCCAAATAGATTGGGGAATATCAATCTTAACTATATTAAAAAATTTAGATTTGAAACTGATTGCAAGTACATACAAAATCTTAATGGAAAGGTAAGACACCTGAAACTCCCTTAAGATAGTAGTAGATTAGATTGTGACTGGTACAAATGATATATAGGGTGGTACAACTAAATTTAATGCCATAATCTACTGATAACAAGTGTTGTAACCTCCTAAATTCCATAAATTTTTCTTTCAAGAAGTACAACTTACAAGAGATTAGGAAATCCAACCACAAATTCCCAAAAAAATAACCAATAAATTATTTATAAAACACACTAAATATTTCTCACCATATTAACACATGAAAAACTTCACACAAGCTAAACATCGGATAACCTAAAAATTCAATCCCATGTCAGCTCATAGGTAATCCCTTGATGGAATTACTCAAATGGCTATGAGAGTTTTTGTCCTCAAAGCCATTTTGCCAAAGGATTTTTGTTTGTGGGTTGAAAAGGAATAACACTTTCATTCTATCGAAAGTAGAAATTGTTAAAATGAGCAAGAAGTATCTATTTTGTGTCTAAACCTTCTTTTATAATTTTTATTAGAAAATAGTATAATTTTTTATTTTCTCAAAGTGATAAAAATTATAATTTTTTTCTAATAATCACTTTAGGACCAAACTAGAGGCCCTATTTTAAATTATTTTCAATACATTTAGTACAATAATAAAATAAAGTTATCTTCCCATGCACACAAAGTTACTTTTTGTACAACTTATATTAAATTATTTAATTATTTCCTTAACTCGAAAAGGGGACATGACACAGTTCCACTTATGAAAGTATGGGGCTAAAGCCCTCCACTTTGTCAATGGATAACACCTCTCACAAGGTTTTGGAGGTAGAATCTCCAATGAGATCGAGGGGAAACACCTCTCTTGGGATCCGAGAGTAATGCCAAGCCCAAATTATGGACTTCATGACCACACAAACCTTGATGGCACATGCTCAAATGCTTGAAAACATAACTTCAAAATATGATGAATATTAGGTTTTCTTTTGGTGGATAGACTTATTGCAATAAATATTTTTCTACTTGCAATTATTGAGTTATTAGTGAGATTTTGATGATTTTTCACCAATTACTCGCTACCAAGTTATACTATGAGAAACTTTCAAGTCACCCCCAATGAGTTTAAGGAGCAACACCTCTCACAAGATTTTAGAGGTAGAACCCCCAACAACATAGATAAGGGGAAACACAAGGACCCGAAAAAGGTCAAGGTATAACATACCTCAAAAGGTTTGAAGATAGTGCTACACCCATATTAAGGCCTTTAATTCCACATTAGATTTTATGGCACATGTTGAAATACTTGAAACAAAATCAAAATATGATGAGAATTAAGGTTTTCTTTTGGAAAATAGACTTATTGCAACATAACCAAACTTGTCTTTGCATTTTGCAAGTTTTTGGAAAGTTTAATTAATAACTATCAACCAATTATACTACAAGTAAATCATGGTTCTTTTTACTCATGAATACTCATGAGTTTTGTGAGTTTTAAGTGATTTTTTCATCTTTGTGTGAAACCATTATTTTCAAAGTTATTCTCAAAGTATCAAAGTGGGTTTGTGGTAGAAGGGAAATTCTTGATGGTATTTTTATTACCTCTAAATTATTATACTTTATCAATAATATGATATCTAAGAGCATGGTAATAAAGGTAGACATAGTAAAATATTATGATGATTTAGTAGGATTTTTTTTGCTAGTGTTCTCATTCCTTTGGTTTCTTTGGTCCCATGGGTCAAAATCTCAATTTCGGTGCTTCATTCTCAATGTTAATTAATTACAATCCAGTGGCTTTCCTTCAAATTTCTTGTGGAATCGTGTAGGGGAATCTGTTGTCTCCTTATCTCTTTATTATAATGGCAGAAATCTTGGGTAGGATCATAAAAAAATATAAAAGAGAAGGAAATTTTTTTGGGATTTGTTGCTTCGCAAGTTTGGAAATTTCTCATGGGAAATTTGTGGATGATACTAGTATCTTATGTAATGCTACTATTGTTGAAATAAATTTTTCAAAGACATTTTGGAAAGCTACATTTCAGGTTCTAGTCGGCTTATAAATGAAGATAAATATAAAAGAGAACTCTTTAATATAGGATTGAGATTGTAGAAAAAGTTAGTTGATATATTAGGCTTCACGATGACCTTTCTTCCTTATAATTATTTTGCGTCCCCCTATACAAAATTATTTAAAAATTAAATCTCTAAGATGATGTGGTGTTGAAAATAAGAAAGAGGTAAGCTATATGGAGCTATAGCTGGTTGAGTCTAGTTGGTATATTAATGAAGCTCAAAGTATTTCTCTAAGTAAACTTACCAAATCAGATATAGGTACATGATTAAGGTACAACATTATGACCCAAAAAACTAAGGGGGATAAGTATGTCTAAAGCCAAATTATTCATTTGTCATCACCTCCTTTTTTGTCCCATATTCTTCTAAATCAGTCTCCATTTTAGTTTGAGCTTATTGATAATCCTATTTTAAGCTTTAGTCCACCCTCCATCTCTATCTTTCATTCCTACCTAACTCATCAAATAATCATCATGTAAAAATATTATGTTGATGAGTTGGTTCATTTCCATTTTCCCTCTACTCCATCTTATTTCAGTGATGATGAGAGTTTTGTTGATCACGACGAGTACATTGAAAACCTTGATGCCATCATTTCTATCAAGCTTTCTCCCAACATCTTCTAAAATTCAATCTTTCATTCAAGATACCCCATCATTCCTCCATGAATATGAACTAGTAATCCTTATCATACCTTTCACAAGGGGAATCCCTCAAGTTACCTACTCACATCTCCCTCTTATGTCATGCCTGCATATCCCCCTCATGTAGTATATATATACCTCCTTATTTTCCCTTGGTTATTTTCTAATCTCCATCTTCGCATAACAATCCTATAATATTCATCCCAAATCCAAATATCATTCCATTATTCACCAACACCTTTTCAAATCTATAGTATCAATCCTCAAGTTAATTCTAATCCTCCAATCCATACTTCCATTCCTCCATCTATGCATGGTCCTTCACCTACATCCTATCTCAATCCATAATTTATTCCCTCATACATTAATCCATAAAATTCCATATTCACAATATTATTCCTTAAATAACCTCCTAAATAATTCTAAAATTTCCCAAATGGTGGGAAAAGTAATTGAGATTCTCAAATAAGCCATATTGTCCTACTTGTTTATGCAAGGGAAGACTATACCTTCCAAGTTTGATCCTTTTAACATTAATCCAAAATTATACAATTCATCCTATCTTATCTGTCCATCCACTTTCTCCTACTTCAATTCTTCATACAATTGTAATTTCCCATCTAATCCAAATCCTCCATCCAAACCTAATTTCTCATCTAATTTAAATCCTCCATCCAATTCTAACCCCCAATCTAATCTAAATCCTCCAATTCATACTCTTATTCCTCCATCTATTCATAACCCTTAATCTACATCCATGGACTCCATTTTATAGTCATCTAACCCAACCTAAAATACATGAGTGTCTCATTCTCAATATCTTACAAGTACTAATCATAAAGAATCCAACAGGAATTCTAAATCCTAAATTTAATGAGTCATGTCATCCCACTCCATGTGAGGAAACTATGTGATGAGACCCTTCCATATCCCACACCTATCATTCCCCTTCCATCTCCATCTTTCACACCTATCATTCCCCCCACCTCCTAACATTATCACACCCATCTCCTCATCTTCTCCTAGCATCATTCAACCCCGATCCAATGAACCTCATGAATGCAATATCCTACCATCTACCTCCATTGAATAACTTCCCATCCTTCCATATACTCCATCTAAAGATTCTATAAACACATCCCCCATTACATCATCCACACAAATCCATTCACTCCAAGGTCTAGTTCTAGAGCATGTTGAGCCATCTATTTACCCAAGTCAATATCCTACCATTCCATGTGTTAAATCTCACAATTTATTATCATCCCCTCATCCACATCAATATCCTCCCATCCCATCAAATCCAATTCATGATTCCTCATCTCCCATATAACTTATTGCACCACCTTTACACTATCCCCATGGTTTTCTTACATTTCTCTATGGTGGTTCTCTTGTAGTTGAAGAACACATCATATTTACCACCCATACACTTCCACATATTAATGGACCCACATATTTTCTTCTAAATGAAAATTATCCTATTTTGAATCAAATGCTCAAGAAAACTAAATATCAATGTAATGTCTTAGGCCTACATGAGAAAAGTATCTTGGAACCCATCTAGGTGAAAGTGAATCCATGATCATAAGGTCTTGATTACATTTCCCAAGGAACTTCATCCAAAAATATTGGTACTACCATTCTAAAACCCAACTATACTCCTAAATCCCCCATATAATCTTCACATTGTTCCTCCAAACCATTTTCCACCATCCCCTCTCCTCCATCATATCACCTAAAAATAATTGTCCTTCTTCCCCCTTCATCCTCTATATCCATTTGGAGTAGTTATATCTCAAAATAAACCACCACATGTTGTCCATCTACCAAATCTATTTTGGGTCATTATCTCGCAAAATCCCATCCTCTCTCTTATATCACTCGTACCCTCATACACCAATCCCACACTCCCAACACCTATTATACATAACATCCTCCATTCATTGCTAATTAGGATTAAAAAAAGGCATATTCCCGTACATCCTTTCCACCATCCTACCTCCATCACTTTATTTATAATTTTCCTACATTATCAACTTTATTCATCTTTCTACACACCTTCCAATACTACTACAAGCAATTTGGGTTCCAAATCAAAAGAGTATAAAGCTAAAAAATACACAAAAATCTCAAGATCAACATGTCCCCTCCAAAATACATGCTACATCCACAATTCAAAATCCAATCCAAAAATGCAATGACTTCCAAAGGCCACAAAAGCCCACCAAAGAAAAAAAAAATATGTGGGTCCCAAAGAAAAAATGAAGCAATGCATCCAAAAGCAATATTAACAATTGCATACAAAGTTGCTTATCCACAAGTTGATCATGATCCTCCACCATCTGCTAAATCTATTTCTTGTGATTATGTACCAAAATTACCTATCATTTCTCTTCCATCACATCCACATCTACTATATATTTCTCCTCCACTCATACCACACCCCCACAACATGTGTGAGTGTATGTCCTGATGACATTCCCTCATCAAAATCACCTTCTATTATTACCTCAATACACTTCCACCATTATATCCCTTATCCCACATATATCTCCCATCAAAACCATATAATCCCCACATTTTTCATAATTACTCCATCCTAATAAGGTTTTACGAACCTCCAATGCTCACTACAAATGGGCTCCTTTTACCTAGTTATGGAACTTTATGCTTGATTCCTTCATCCATCTCCCTTTTCACATAGATTCCAAATCTCCTTATCTACATCTATATTATTTTCCATCTCCAAAGATAAAATTCTTTCAAAAAGTCAAAAGAAAAGAGTTAAAAATAAATAAAAAATCCTCTAATGGTGAAAACTTGTAAAATATGTACCTTTGACAAGTACCATGATGAAAACCTAGAAAATAGGTGTCATGTGTAATTTCACTGCCATTTTTTCTTTACACTTGGGAGAAATTTCCTCTAGCTATCCTTCCATCATCTCCTCCATCATGTCCATGTACCTTGTCCATTTAACTTTCGTCATCCTCCTTTGAATCTTGATTAAAAAAAGATAACAAACACCATTTATAGATGCTTTGGACATCTCTTGGAATCTATTTCCTCCCTCACACTTATCATGCACCTACCTTTCCACCCATTCTTCCTCAAATTCATATATTCCTTATACATACCTTCATAGTTTGTATCCACCGATCATCCTATCTTCAATCCAATTTTATATCCTCTTGTCTCCCTATAATCCATCATATCATATCCTCCTAATTCATTGTTATACTTGACATGTCTAGAGTCACTAGTAGAATTTGAGAAAATAAATGACTAGGTGACTAAAACTTTTAGTCACATGACTAAAACTGATCATGTTCTATCATATTTTTGCATTTCACAAATATAAATGACTAAATAAATGACCAATTTGGTCATTGGGTAAAATGACCAAATAAATGATGAAATAAATGACTAAATAAATGACCAAATAAATGACTAAATAATTAGTCACCCTTATAATAAAAATGACTAAATGAATGATTAATACTCCTTTACACATTAACATTTGATAATATCATATACTTATATTCTTAGAAGTTGCATTTCACCAATAATGTGTGTTCACCAATAGACTTATTATGTGAACATTATTCTGGCCACTATTTGTCAATATCTCTAAATGGTAATTATTCTCGTTAGATTAAGGTTGCATTTTAAAATTCATCTAAGTGACTAAATAAATGACTAATTTGGTCATCGAGTAAAATCATAACTAAATAATTAGTCATACAAATAAAAATGAATATTACTCCTCTATTCTTTTTTCTTTTGAATTTGATCATAATCCATAGAGCTTAATTAAGTTGTGCCCCTCATGGCACCCCTACCTTATAAGCAAGCCATTCGGCCGTCTCGGTGGCTTAGTGCTCTAAAAATACCTATTGCATGGAAGACATTGCGACCTCTCGATATAGTCTTAAGGCCTTCACATATTTTATGAAAAAAATTAACATTTGCATTTTTTAACTTTTATTACTCATCGGTGGAGTTTTTCTCCTTTCATTAATGCATCACTATCTTTGACATATAATGAAAATGCTAAGGGAAAAAAATGTGCAAGAAAATAGTGAGAAGTAACAAATGAGCATTATTAGGCTCAGTCCAAGTATGAGATCAAATCCCTTAAAGAAGGGGTGGAACTAGAAGAAAGACATTAAAGTTAACTTTTCAAAAAACATCCTAGACTGAGGTCAAGCCCAAAAGGGCTCCTTAAATAATATAAAATATTAAAAAACTCATCAGAAACTCTCTCATTTATCCTCCATGATATTTGTAATCATATTTGATCCCTGATTACTCATAATTGACTCATAATTACAGTGCTAAATTATTTGCATTATCAATAATATTAACTAAAGTGTTTTATAAAAGCCTCACTTTTAGTTAATATTTTCAAATCAATGAAAACAAAAAATACAAGGTCAAAAACCCATAGTTACAACTTTTAATTGACTCATCAATGAAGATTAAAAAAATTATTTTGCATCAAATAATATTTATTAAGTGAATGATAAAATACCAAATCACTTAATAAATATATTTCACATTTTAAAATTAACATAAAAAAGTTATAATAAAAATAAACCTTTAATTTTTGGCAGCAACCTAGGTAGGCATACAATGTCATTCATTCTTCTAATTTAAATGAAATTCCTTTTCTTTGCTCTGCGCCACCATGCTAACTAGGTTTTCCAGTTTTTATGTGGTTTTTTAATGGTTTCTTCTGTGCAGATGGTGACTTCTAGCTGAGGTAGATCTGGTATGCTCATGTTCTCTCATGTTAGGAAATAATGAAAAAGTCGTCTATGTCTTTTAATGCTCCAAGTTTGAGCACTGTGAGTCTAAACCAAAAATGTATGGTATTGGAAGCCTTTTGTGATTGTGCCATTTTTTTATTTGTAATTATTTTTTTTGTTCTTTAAATGATGTGTTCTTTTTCTAAGATTGAGATGGTCATTTTTCTTGTTTGAATACATCTAGATCTTGACTTGAATCCATTCTTCCTATCTGTGTTTTTTCTTGCCTCTTTTTGGGCTTGAAGTTCACTATCTCTAGCTCATTAGATCATTGTCTTATTATAGAAAAAATATCTTTGTCATATTATAGTCCCTCACTGCCCCTTTTTGTATCTAGCAATGTGTCACTATTTCACACTATTTTCCTACTACACCCGTAATCGCTGCTTTGAGAAGCATCTTTGTTGTGCCATGCATATGATCATTGCACCATCTTGATACATTGGAACACTGTTTTGACCTTCCATGTGACATTGTTGACACATTTTTTAAATTTCTTTCATTAGTACTACATAGCTATTGTATTTTAGTAATTCTAATCTCATTATAAGAACTTACCTAGTCAAGTATAATGGCAACATTCCTAATCCAAGAAGTAGCACATAACATATAGCTAAACTTAATCCAAATTAATAAAAAATAATTTAATTCTTACTTTTAGGATTCCACTAAATGGTTTAATTCATAGCATATACATCAGGATTCAAATATTGACCCTTAATGAGAAGCTAATGATCTATTTTTATATAATTTAGAAGTCTGCATATTTCCCATCTAGATGCTCATTACAAAATCTTTAACATTTCAATTATCTTAGTACAAATAGAAGCTTATATCAAAAAATTACCCTTCACTTTGATATACTATCATAATCCTTATCTTTTTTCCCATCTAGGGTTTTTAGATAGTTTGTACACACACTAGCATGGATGTGTATACCTCACACTTGAACAAACTCGGCTAACTGGCTGGTTAAGTTTCAAGATCAAAAAATAAAAAAATCACAGGTCAAAAAATAACTCACATGTTTATCTCTTAAAGTTAAAATACATGTTATTTTTGAGTGACATTATATTTGCAGAAATAGCAATCACATCAAGCGAAATTTGACTTCCACTGCTTGACAAGAGTATGTTGTGAAATAATCTAGAACTCTTTATATGTCAAAAAGATAAAGAAGAGTAACAAAATCCTCATTAAATTAATTAAAGAGCCAAAATACATGGATATGCATGGTTTGTTAAATGGGTGCATGGGAGACAAACAAGAGAATGTGGTGCGACTAAGGGGCAATAGAAAATAGATGGATAAGTCTTTTAAGACTCTGTATTTTTCATGAAAATCCAATCACATATTCTTATATCCATAAGCAACTTAATTTTCTATCCTGATCATTCCATAAGTCACCATTATAATTTTCAGTTTGGAATTATTCTACGCACATATCTATAACTAAAATAATAGGCTGCCAATATAACTCTACAAACCTCTGAAAATAATAATCAATCATCTTTTCAATACATGTTATCTACATCATATCTATATGTTGTCCACAACTTAGAGGTGTGTTATCCAACAAATAGTATTTGCAATCCACTACTCTACAAACCGTGGTACAAAATTGAAGGTTGTTGCATTGATTTCACTCTTCCTGGCCTCTCAAAGAAATAAATAGAAACATCTAGGTACAATCCCAAAGTTCTCTTTCTTTTAAATTTTTTTTTACTATATGAAGTCTTTTGTTTCTAATTATTTATGCTCCATGAGAAGTTATTGTATTTATCTCCTCATTTTTTTTGTAGTTTATCATGGATAACATAGATGATTATGCTTTATTGGTTGTGGATGCAACTATTGCTTCAAGGATCATGCCACAAATTTAGGCCTCTTAGAAATGGTTTAATCAGGTAGCTGACATTTTATTAGAATTAGCTTTAGATGTGTTTTTATCAATCTAAGCTATTTGTTTTAGTAATTTTTACAGAGCTAAGTCTAGATTTGATCAATTTGGTTTACTATCTTCAATAATTTTTATAGAACCGATTCTAGATTCAATTTTTAATAAAATTTCATTTGTCTAAATTATTATGTGCATTTTGTTGGAACCTATCTAAATATTTGGATACTTTTGGTGATTGAATTCTTGTTTCTATTGTTTACAGTTGTTTCTCATTTCCACTTTGCAAGTATTTTTAGAGAAGGAATTTGAAACTCTTCTATGAGTGTGACTTATAGGAGGTATGTACAAAGTGGTTTAATTGATATTCCAAGTATCTTACATTCACTATTAATGCTTGGTCTTGATTTGTAAGATATTTTAGAAGGATGAAATGCCAGGGATCACATAAAATCTGATTAAAGTTATACTGCTTAATGCTCATTGAATGTGAGTATTTTGTATAAAGTCTGTCAATTTTTATTTTTATTTTCAAGCAAGTTCATAATAAATTGCTAGGTTCAACAAGGTTAAATGATCAATATATCATGCTTAATCAATGTGTTGATGGTATTTTAACATGCAGATCCTTCAATAACATAATAATTTATATTGTAGAATTATTAGAAAGTTTCCTTCTTTTGTTGGAGATATGAAGGTAAGAGATTTATCTATTTATATTTTATAAATTGACTGCTGACAGACTTAATGTTTAGTTTATGTTGCCAAGTTGACAACAAAGTTGTTGACTTTGGCAAATTTTACATCCTTTTATATTGTTATCAATCACATTCAAAAGGTATTTTTTTAATTTGACCGCAGTAAACATATATTAGTGACAACGATTAGTGTAATTTCCCTTGCTAGGATGGTTTAAGAATTTAGGACAATTACGTCAGATTCTTTAAACTTCATGTAATTGGAAAGATATGGAAATGCCAATATATATTAGATTGTGTGTAGGATATTTTTCTTTTATAATTAACCTTAATATTGTTTCTATCTTAGATAGAATAGGTTAATATATACTAGATGTCTTAACCTTATATCTACACTTAGTGTACTAAGGTCTCAGTTGAATTTGATAGGAATGACTTAAAATGATCTTGATACTCAATGGCCTTCTCTGATTTGGGTAGTTCAGTTAGGGGATAAATGATAAGAGCTTCCCAATGATGATTTATTTGAGTGAATACTTAATTTCCCTCTGGTCATATTCAAGCTTGACTATTGACAACTTATATGTTGACAGAAGAATGAAGTGAGTGATCTAAAATATGAGAACTACAGTCACTAGATGCCAAAGGTAATCTCTCAACATGGATCAGATCTACCAGAGATAACTAAAGAGGCAAACTCCCAATTGACAAATTCCCAAACTGTATATCCTAAATATCTTTGGATGTTTCCCATTTTCTACACTTTTTCAATACTATGATGCAGTGAGATTGTTCAATGTTTGCTATATCTATATAAGCCTTCACAATGATCTTCAACAATGATATATTATGTCTATTGATAGTCTATTGATCTCTAATATTATGACATGTCCCTTCATAAATTGATTGGTGCAGAAGTTTAAGAAAGATCGAAGAGGCTATGTCCTGGATGCTTGTGAAAGTTGGGAGATGAAAGCTGCTCAAATAATTATATATTTCCTTGGGAGATGAAGATAATCATGACCATGATGGTGTTGGTGTTTAAAAACATTTTATGCTTTGAAAAGCTACCATTATACCCCGAGATAAATCTTAAAG
Source organism: Thuja plicata (assembly GCA_018584345.1). NCBI lineage: Eukaryota > Viridiplantae > Streptophyta > Pinopsida > Cupressales > Cupressaceae > Thuja > Thuja plicata. The sequence continues at coordinate 231,719 of MU228314.1, forward strand.
AATGGTTAGTTCCAAGTATGGAACATCTAAGGCAATTGGACCAACTATAGGGACAAGACTACCCTCTGCACTTTTGGTTCTGCAAAACCAAGGTGGGTGTACCTAATCCAGTTTGACATATTTTGCTTCACTATGGTATCTAGATTTGAAAATCATAAAATGATAAGAAAACATGGGATGATAACCAATCATTCATCTATTTTCAATTTTCATGGAAATAACAACAACCAAAACCATAAGATTCACAGAACAATTCAAGATATGGAGTTGATTTAAAAAGGTAGAATATAGCCAAACCTAATAAAAGATGTCATTATAAGTAAACTAATCCATGATCAGTGTCTTATTCATTGGGAAATATATTTAGAACAAGAATGACACAAACAATTAACTATTGTCAAAGATCCTATTCCATAAACCCAAACATTTCCAACTCAGACTTCTTATAAAAATCCTTGTATACCACCAACTAAATTTATGTCATATCCAAATCATAATTTGATTGGATCCTACATCAAGACTAAGGATAAACAACACATACATAGATATACCATGCAATGAACTAGAAGATTCATAACTCACAAGATGAACACAAAGGAGTGATCTGAAAGTGGAATATTTTAATTAAGTATATAGAATCATATTTGTGTATACATTTTCTCTCAAAGTACAAAACCACTTCAATAATAACAAAAACCCGAAACTATTTTCTCAAAAGATACAATCTAACTTAATCTTATATATCCTTGACTGAAACATTACATGTAATCCCTTTTACAAAACTTTTTCCAACCCTTTCCAAATGATCTTGAAAATCCTTTTATAGATGAAGGATTGCAGCAAGCAACAAATCATTTGGATAAGAGACAAAAAGGTGACTCGTACAAGAAACAAAATACAAAACCAACCAATAAGCAAACTGTTACAAGATTTCTAGAGTACTTTTGTCAAATGACCGCATGGTTCTTGCAACTGCTTCAAAACTATTCTGAGTCTGCCAAGTGGAGCCTTTCTTTTTTGTTCTTTATGCTCATGATCTTTTGTGTCCATTGTCTCTTTCATTTTTCTTGAACATTTATATTAATTGAAACATGAAGAGGCATTTCACTTTCATTGTTCAATTGTAGGAACTTGTCCCTCCAAGATTATAACACCTCATCACTGGGCCAAGGAAACCCAACAATCCCATGCTTCTTATGCTCCATCTCATCCAAATCCATCTTCAACTAAAAAACCTCCTTCTTCCAAAAACCAAAATATGCCCTAGCATTTTCAAGTACTTCTATAGTTTGGACAAACAAGATAGTATTGTCCAGGCTCAAAATGTTGTTCATCCTTATAGATAGTTCATCATTCATCTCATGCATCCACTTAGCTTTATCTTTCAATTTACCATTTTTCCTAAAGATACTAGGACATATCTCACACTAATATTTGGAGTATTCATTTCTCAATACAATTTCTTTTGATTGGAATCTATTCCTTTTTATGTCAAACTCCACCCTAGTTTTGACAAGTTTGTATGTGATCTTTATTTTTTCATCACTATTCTCCTCCTTCTTGGATGAAGAATGAAAAAAACCTCAACTCTGGGAGCCTCCCAATCTATTTGGGCAATAAAAGGTCCAAGGTCTCCTTTTCTAACTCCAAAGACCCTAGGATAATTTCTATATTTTCCCCATTTGCATAAACTGATACATGTTCTAATGCTTGGATGAACTACATAATAGCATCTCTTACCCAATCCTCAAATTTCTGCTTATATGTGCCTTGTGCATCTTTCAAATATTTAGCTTCTTCCAGCCATTATTATTTTATCTTCTTTAAACTCTCCCTTTCCTCTTCTAACTTTTTTCTTTCAGAGTTGAATTCCATTTCTGACATGGAACCAAGAGGGAAAGGGGATGGGGGGTACCCTACAATAGGGCTAAATGAGGCAGGCTGGGCTAAATTTTAAGCAATCATCAACTAAGGTGATGTCTTGATTTATTGTTGGCCCCTTAGGTGTGCAATAACCATGTCCTTTTCCAAGGATTCTTTCTTCAACTCATTGTAATCTTGAAACAATATCTCCATCTTTGTCCTGAGTTCTTCCTTCTCCTTAGCCTCCTTTTTTGAGACCTACACATTCAACTTGGAAAACTCAAGTACTAAGCCAGATGGTTCTACTCCTGAGGTATCTCCTACCCTTCTTATCACTAGGCTTCCTGAGAAATCATTTGGGACATCTTCATTTCTTCTCTTCTTCAGTTCCCACATGACTAATGTAGCATGATCCTCACTGAACATAACATCCTTGCTACCTTGTTGGGTTTTTCCTAGCATTTCACTTGCAAATTTGGCTCCTTTTCTCACAACATAAAAAACTATTGCATCTACTATGTCCCACTCAGGGAGAAGGACTCCAACTTTTCTGACTAATTCTCTTTCTTCTTCAGGGCTAATCTTCTCAAATTCACGCAATATCTCATGCTTTACTTCAGCCCCAATATCATTCAAATTCTTATCAGGTTGGTCTCCATGCCTCTTTTGGCATGTATCTTTGAACCTATCAATATTTGTTCTCCATAAGAAATGCATGAATGATTTGGCCTTGATAAAGTTGTCATCTGATATAAATTCAATGGTTGCTTGTTTTGTAATTGGATCCAATTCCTTTCCAGTGAACTCTACAACTATGAGGTCTACTGTTATTTCTTTAGGGGCCTCAAGCATTCCCTCTTGAATTTCCTCATGTGTGATGGAAATCCTCCCTATGTTGGCCATATGTAGCAATTTCTCTGCTACTCCTTGTTCATCAATGTGTAGAGGGGACTGAGATGGTGAGTAGACATTTTTAATATGTTTGTTCTTCTTCCTTTGTTCTGATCCTTTTTGGGGAAGGCTATGATTCAAGGTCAATAACCATTGGCATGTTTCCTTTTGATGTAGAAGCTTCTTCCTGAGTCTTCTGACTCTTTTGATATGTGACCACTTTGGGCAAAATGACATTGTACCCTACCTTTTGGTGAGAGAAATAATCATCTAGTGGAACCATTTTGGAAAAATCTGGTTTTCTCAAAATAGCCTTGGCTTTCTCAGGATTATACTTTAAAAACTTATCCCTCTTCTCACTTACAACTTGTATTATTTCCTCAAAAAGTGTCATCAAAGAATCTATCTTCTTCTCCATAGGCTCAAATTCTTTCAAAGGATCATAAGTCCTCTCAAAACAATGCACTAATTCTAAGGTCCTTTTAAACACCAACCACTTCTCCTTTCTAATTTCCTATTCTTGCAAATTGAAAACATTCCTAATGATATGTTCGGGAAATTGGAACTGATGATCCAATGCCAAATATTTGGTTCTTGGTCTAAACATGTCCTTGATGAATCCCTCAAGATCAACACATCTTGAGACTACAATAGCTAAATGGTAAGGTTCCAAGAATTTACCCAAATGAATCCAACCACCCTTGGTGATAACAAATTGATGTGCAATAGTGATGCTTGGGAAAATAGAACCTCTTCTCCTTCCTGTCAATGCAACTTCCCGTAAGCTGTCAATCTACCTGAGAAACTCTACAATGCCTATCTTAAGAGGCACCTGGTATGGTAGGATGTATGGGGTATCTCTAAAACTATATACTCTAAACACAGTTGAGATTAGATATAGAATGATGTCTCCCCAATTATGAGATATCTTGATATCCTTGGCATATTGCTTTGGTCTAAAAAACAAAAGCAACTCCTTTAGGATTCTAGGATTTTCAATAAACAATAGAGCTCTAAGCTTAGATGCAAAGCATATATCAAAAATGAAATAACTTGCCTCCTTCCTATCCCAATATAATACTGCACTCCACAACTGCACTGGCATTACTTCTTCATCTTTAATCCTCATAAAATTCATTTCCTTTCCAAAATAATGTGCACGTTTGTAAAGAAACATGTGCATTAACAAAGAATACCACTGTCAACCTTTGAATTCTTGCTACCAATTAGACCATTATGGATCAATTCAACTAAGTGAGATGAAAAATCAAAGATGATAGCAAGGTGAGGATGGAGGATCTGAACCATAATAAACATGTAAAGGACTGGCATTTTTGTCTCCACTGATGACATGTAATTGATTAAATATTTGATAATGTTAAGTTGAAGATAATGCAAGGCATTAAATTAGTTAATGGTTTGTATTGTCATTGATGTCAACTTGATATCATCTGTATGGTCATGTACATAATGAAAAAGACTTCAGAGAATCAATGGAACAAAGGTTATGCTTTCAGCAATGCATAAAATTCAAGTATTCACTAAGTGACAGATAACATCAACGGAGTGCACACCATTGGTAAAGGCAAAGAAGAAAAGTCACATTGATACCCGACGAGTAGAAGACAGTGTTTCCTGATGAAGCAAACCACAGGATGCCCGATGAGTTGAAAATAGAGTTGCCCAAAGAGTAAATATCTAATGATGCCTGACGGATGGAGATCCCAAAGCTAAATAGAGTTATGCCGATGAAACTATCAGTTGTCATCGACAACTAACTAATGAGTAGACCGATGAAATAGAGAGTTCAGAAAATGACAAAATATCTAGCTGCAAAGAGCTAAAGATAGACTTAACTGATTGTTTTCTTTGTTTTATTCTACCAGAGTTAAGTGATTGATTTAAAGAAGATTTGTATAGTTGGCAAGAAGATAACTAAAAGATAAATTTGGAGTTATGCTTTAAATCAAATTGGTTGGATTGTTTTTCATGCCAAGAATCAAGAATCAAGAATCAATGAATATCATGTCTATATAAGAGACAATTTTAATTCATTTCTCTATCACATGAAAAAGGGGAAGGGGAGTGAATAGAAAGAGGATGCTAAGAAGAAACTGATGAAGAACAACTTCATGCAGTACTGATCAATCAAGCTGAAGGAAAGCTAGGGAATTTTGCAGACACCGATGAACAGTGAGCAGAACATCACAGAGCAGAAAGTATGGAGCACAAAAGAATTAAATTGATACATTGATCAGAGAGGTAAAATAGGTCACTTTGTTTTAGTTTAACCATTGAAGCATCAAGTCTCTTAACAGAGAAGGACTTAACAGTCTTCTATATATTGAGGTACATCCCAAGGAGTGCCAAAAAGGTTGATTCATGAAAGTAGCATTAGATATGCCTGATGCCTATTGATAGTCTAAGAGAGAGGCCGATTCAAGGATGGAAGCATTAGATGCCCGATACTAAGTGACAACCTATATGTGTAAAATCCTCTAACACGGTCACACCTAATAGTGTGTTTGTAACCTTTAACAGGGTTGGCTCTTAACAGGGCTCACTTTAGAAGAGTGAAAATTTGGGGTACCGGTCCCAGTGGTTTTTTTCCCTTAACTGGGTTTCCACATTAAAAATTCATGTGTTATGTGTGTATGGTTTATTACTTTACTATTTACATTTCACATATGCATTTCTGGATTTATCGGTATACTCTGCGTATTTACTGTATTTCGATAAATAGTTATACTGCTTATTGGTAATCAAGGAGAATAAGGACAGACAAGGAAAACAAACAGACAGTTAATCATTATAAGTATTTCATGGCATGCATCTTGTAGGGACATAATAATCTAAAGTTTATTTGATTGGTGGTTAGATTAAGGATAAGATTTTGAGGCCACTAATTCACCCCCCTCCCCCTCTCAGTTATTACTAACATCCACATCGTCCCCAAATATTTGATTCAAGGCACAATACACAACTTTTTCCCTTAAATTGAAATACTCTAGCTTAAGTGGCTCTAGTGTATTTGGACCCACTACAATGAGATTTCCAACTTTGGCAAAGAATTTCCTTAAAGGCCCATCCCTGAAATAATCCCTTGCATCTGCATATACCTTATTGAAGGTGTCAAAATTAATTCCATCAAGCTGAATAGAAGGGTCATTTAACTAAAATACCTCTCTAATCTCATTAGTAGAAATGCTTAACACGGGATCTACATTTACATCTCTCACAACCCTAACCACTGGGTCATAGTTCTTTACCACTTGAATCAGTAGATGAACATCCATAAAAACATTTGGGACTACCAAATTTCTCACATCAAATTGCCAGATGTTTTTATCTGGGGTATATGCATTCCTCTGCCCAAATCCTACTCTGAATAGTCCTAAACTAGTTACATCAATGTTAGCATCCATGAACCAGTTCCCCTTATCATATAGACCTTCCCATATTCTTAAACAAGGGTTATTTGGAATCAATTCCCTAACCTAAGTAGGTTTATTCATTGATTTATCCAACTATTCTAGAAAATCATCATATACATTTCTTTCACGGTATTCCACCTTCCCTTTCAACTCCCTGCATGGTGCCATTTCCAAATTTGAAAATATACTCAAACAACAGGAGAAAAAGAATAGAAAAAACCCTATAACCTCACATATTCTAACCCAAAACCTTCTGGTATCCCAATTTATGAACTGCAATTGAAATTAAACAGGAACTTACCCATTTTGCAAATTCTTAGAACAAACAGAATCGCTAACTTTCTAGATCTGCACCAAAATCCCTTAGAAAGTTGTGGTGTCTGATAAAATGAAATGGGACTTTACAACATAATCATCTCAAAAAATTTCATTCAATTTCTGATTAGATGGCTGCATGTTCTACAATTAATCTCCACTTTGAAAATCATAGCTCAATGGCTCAAAGATCTTAATTTTGGTAGGAAAGCTACCATTAAAATATGACCATTGATGTAGAAATTTGACTGATGATCATGTGGCTCTCTTCAAACTCATAAGAGTATCGGTCGGGCACCACATGTCATTTAGTCACAATGTTGTGAAGGAAAAATCACATGTATTTTCCTTCAGCGACACCATGACAACCATCTGATCAAGATCTTCAAAAAGACACTTTAGAAAGTCAGGCCCATGAAAAGTGCCACGTGTCATTCAGTCTCAATGTTGCAGTAGATAAATAGGTAGCACCTTTCCCTAGAAACACCATGATAACCATTATATCTTACAAGATCTGATAGCTTTCCATTGTTTATTGGTCTAACTTTGGCCACATCATAGGAGGACAGGTGTCATTCAGTCATGATGTCACAATGGATGATCAAAGAATCTTAAAGCTTGGCGACACTGTGACAACCGTCTGATCTCAAAAGAATATTGGTGGGGTTCATAACAAGCATGGCTTTAGGAGATGCAGGCCCCTTGACTTGAAGATAGATGTCACTTGGTTGCAGTGTCACAGTGGATGAGATGAAGATCTTGTTTCTTCACAACACCATGACAATTGTTAGATCTTACAAGATCTTATAGCTTTCCATTGTTTAGTGGTCCCACTTTGGCCACATTGCAGGAGGACATGTGTCATTCAGTTGCGATGTCACAATGGATGATCAAAGAATCTTAAAGCTTGGTGACACCGTGACAATTATCTGATCTCAAAAGAATCTTGGTGGGGTTCATAACAATCATGGCTTTAGGAGATGCAGACCCCTCGACTTGCAGAAAGATGTAACTTGGTCATAGTTTTGAGATGGATGAGATGAAGATCTTGTTTCTTCATGACACCACAACAACTTTTAGATCTTACAAGATCTGAAGGCTTTCCATTATTTACTGGTCCCACTTTGGCCACATCGCAGGAGGACAGGTGTCATTAAATCGTGGTGTCACAATGGATGATCAAAGAATCTTAAATCTTGGCAACACCGCGACAACCATCTGATCTCAAAATAATCTTAGTGAGGTTCATAATGAGCATGGATATAGGAGATACAAGCCCCTCAACTTGAAGATAGATGTCACTTGGTCGTAGTGTTGTGATGGATGAGATGAAGATCTTGTTTCATCACGACACCATGACAGTTGTTGGATCTTGATGTTTAGCTGCCAACCTTTATTTAATAAACATTTATGGACTTTAGGACTTAGGAAAAATAATATACGAAGCCCACTAGGATGACAACATTAAAACACAAAGGGTCCACTTCATAACGATACTTTAAAACATGCACCCAAAGGAAACTTAAGTGACCAAAAAGGTAATGAAAGAATATAAGATGAACAGGGCTTAGGTTATTTCCAACCAATGAAGATTTTACAAATAACAACTAGAGTTTTTTAGGAAATAACAGCAGACACTTTTAGATTACAAAACCAATCCTAGTCACTAGGGCAAAAAATTTTTATGGTACTAACAGCTGTGTCATTTAAATGTAATAAACCATGTTTGGTCATTTAATGATGTTTGATTGATGCTCGATGGTACCTATCGGTATTAGCTATATCAAACATTGTGTATGTGTAATGCTATTGGGATAGGTTAAAACAATTCAGACTGACCCCCGATGATTAGAGAAGCATACACCGATAATTAATTTTGAAATGGATTTTTGGATAACTTACATTATCAGCACAATGGGATTTTGGTTTGACTGATACCCGATGGTACCTATCAGTATTAACTATGTCAAACATTGTGTATGTGTAATGTTATCGGTGTAACATATGTGAGCAGTGTAGTATAGAATTAGATAGACTGATACCCGATGTGGATAGCGGTGAAACCTACACCGATAAGTATGTTAAAAGGAAAAGAGCTAGACTCTGACGCCCCTATCGGTCATATGTAGGTATAACCTATAGAAATAAGGATTTCAAAATTTGAGGATGAGCTGAGGGGAAATAAAATTGATGTGATGGGATCCTTCACATGAAGCATATCATTTATTTTGAATTGTCTGAGATCAAAATACAATGTGTATCGCTGAATAGAAGTGCATCTATATGAATAGAAGGCAAAGGGACACCTAGTGAAGGTTGATTTGTGACTGTCTCAGAGAGTAGCTATTTAAATGTCCTAGTTTGATAGTATAGTAAATCAGGGTTGTGTGAAGGACTAGTCTGACAGACAGTATATAAATTCCTTTCTTCTTAATTAAAATTTTTAAAGCCAAATTTGACTGGCCATCCTTGCTCTTTATGGTCGTAATTTGATTCATAAGTTTTTAATACACCCTCCTCATATATAGTTGTTTACATTTGTTATTTTCATGGATAGGTATTGAAGCAATTTCATGGGTGATAAAGCTTGTTTGGATAGGACTTGGAGAATTTGAAAAGGCATGCAAGTAATTCAGAGTTTGTTGCAACAAATTTGAATTCAACGAGGCTCTCTGCACAAAATTCAAAGGTAATTCAAAATCCAAAACATAGCAATATTACATTCTCACTAGCTAAAATTCAAATGAATGTAAGATAGATCTTATAACAGTGACTCATATTATCCTCTTCTTTTTGTTATGGTCTCCACTAAAAGTGATTACTTTCAGCAATGTTTTGGCATCTTTGTTTTCATATTTATGTTTTTGTCTTTAATTTAGAAACTAAATTAATTGGAGTGCACAATATTATAGATGAATCAACGTCATAGGTTGACTACAAATCAATATCATGCATATGATGAGAGAGTAGCTGATGAGGGGTATATTGAAAAATATCCATGTCCATGTAAAAATTGTCTTGGTGGAAAGGTGAAAAAAATTAATGTGATTTATCGATACATGATAAGATATGGGCATAGTGGTATAAGCCCTTGGGCTTACAATTATTATGAAGATATGATATAATTACAAATTGTGAGAGATGAAGAGGAAACAAACATAGATGAAGAGACAAAAATGTTTGGCGAAGGGTTTTAAGTTGATAGAATGTTGAATGAGGGTATAAATGATGATTGGGCCAAGTCAATGGAGGATGTTTTAAAGCCTGTGTATGCTAATTGTAAGTTAATTCATTTGACAACAATCCTTCAAATTCTTAACTTGCAAGTGGTTCATGGTTGGACAAATGAGAGTGTAGATCAGTTATTGGCATTATTAAGTTCATTGTTACCAACTAACTCCACATTTCCAACAAAACCATGTCAATGTAAAAATCAAATTAGTAAGCTCAGCTTGGGGTATGAAAATATCCACACATGTGTGAATGGTTGTGTATTATTTCATAAAAATCTTGAAAATGAGAGTGAATGTCTGAAATGTCATGAAGCGAGGTATAGACGAGGGTTGAAATCAATTGTTTTTCCTGAAAAGGTTCTTTGCCACTTTCTAATAATCTCACAATTACTCCAAATGTATAGGTGAAAAGAAATTTGTGAACTTATGCAGTGGCACGCCCAAAATAAGAGCACTGATGGAAAAAATGACATGTTCCAAATTCTAAGACATGGATGGAATTTGATAATAAATAGCCTAGTTTTTCTCAAGATCCTCGTAATATAAGATTGGATTTGTCTCTAGATGGGGTGAACCCATTCTCATATTAGAGTACTAAATGGTCAACTTGGTCGGTGTTTCTAATAAATTATAACTTGCCTCCACGGTTAGAAACTAAACTATTTTTCTTAATGTTATCATTGATTATACCAGGAAAGAAAAGTGTGACTTTATATATAATAGATACTTATTTGGAGCCATTATATGATGAGCTAATGGAATTATGGAAAGGAATTGAAGCAATTCAAACTTTAATGGATGATCATGTAATCAAATTCACTTTGAGAGCTTCCTTATTCTTTACAATTCACGATCTTCTAGCATATGGCACATTGTCTGGTCTCTCTTTTCATAGATATCATGCATGTCTGAATTGCAACTTTAAGGATTTTGTGAGGCACTCAAGAAGTTTGCGTAAGTGTATTTATTGTGGACATCATGCTTACCTTAAAATGGATCATCCATATCATCGACAAAAAACACATTTCAATGGTCAAGAAGAGCATTGCGAAGTGCCATTGCTGAAAATAGGTGATTACATTATTGAGAATGGACACAAAAGAACATGTCATTTATTAAAAATGATGGGATTGCTAGCAGTATATATGATCCATGTAATGAAAGTGGTGTAAAATGGTTGTGCATATTGTATAAGTTGCCATAATTTAAGGATATATCCATTAGGCATACTATTGACTTTATGCATGCTGAGAAAAATATATCTTATGCTATTATAGAAACTCTTTTTGGTGCTTTTGATACTATTTCATCTCATGAAGACTTTCAAGAAATAAAGATTCGTAGAAATATTTGGGTTGAAAAATATAGAAAACCTAGTGCTCCTTATGTTTGGACAAGAGAACAGCATGCACAACTCTTACAATTGATGTCACAGACTCGATTTCCCACTGGATATGTGAGTAGCAACATCAGAAGCCAAACTGACATTAATAGCTTAAGAGGCCTCAAGACCCATGACTATCATGTCATAATCGAGAATATTTTACCTATTGTTGTAAATATGTCAAGTTTGGCAAAGGGGCCAAGAATGGAAATTATAAGGTTGGGCCTAATATTAAAGAGAATGAGTTTACATGTATTAGATCCTTTGAACTTTGATAGTTTGAGAGAGGAGGTTGTTGAAGTCCTTTGTCTATTAGAACGAGAGTTTCCAACAAAAATCTTTGATATTTCTATGTATCTTTTGATACATTTAGAATATGAACTTGAGCATTGTGGCCCAATAAGAATGAGATGGATGTATCCTATAGAATGATATATGAAGGTTTTGAAAAAATTTGTTCCTACTAGGGAAAAACTAGAAGGAAGCATATCTAAGGGATATTCAATGCAAGAGGCCATGGGGTTTTGCACAGAATATATGAAGGATTTTAAAAATGTCAATCGATGTGTATGGGATGATGACGAAGATGAGAGAGTTGCAGGTGAAGTATTAGAAGGAAATGGATGTCACTTCAGGCTCTCATATCAAGAATGAATTGCAAAACATACCTTTATTCTTCAAAACACATCTTCTTTCAAAAAGTGGCGCAGGTAAATTTATTTACTCAATTGTATTTACACATTTATATTATTAATCTTACTATTTGTACATCATTATTTTATGTAGAAAATATGAAGAAGAGAATCAAACTTGGCTGCAAAATTGATCTCAAAATCACAGTCATCATGATTTGATTAGAGGTGATTCTTTTCCTAAATTTGAAGAATGGATTGGTAATGCAATAAGTGATGCAAAAGAAGAAGATCAAGATATAATAATAGAGGAAAGTGAGCTTTCACAAGCTCCGTATATATGGGCTATGTGTTTTAGTGAAATGTGGGCCTATGGTAGTCATTTAAGAGTGGAAGAAAAGGACAAAGGAAAGACAAATTGTGATTGTGTTGTTAGTCCTGAATTTCTTCATGAATTTGACAAGAAATTTTATGTTGGATTCATACAAGAAATTATTCATGTAGATTTTGGTGAAAACAGTCCTATATTATTAAAATGTAAGTGGATCTGACCATCTTTAGTACAATTTGATGAGCATGGATTTATACGTGCAAATACATGATATTTTTTATCACAGACAAATGAGCTATTTGTTTCTCCTCTTCAAATTAATTAATCATTTCTAATTGATGATGTAAGAAGCCCAGGTTGGTCATATGTCATTCAAACAGAGTCTCGTTCAAAACTAAAAATTCATTGAATTTGTCAATGTAATGTCTGATGGACAATATTTTAATTTACAAGAAACATTTGAACTAAATGAAGACAATGAGAGATTGTTTGAAGAAGAGATTTTGATTACCAATGAAGAAATTGAGAGAGAGAATGTATCGTATGTCACAAATGAGGATGAGGAAGAAAATCAAGCAGATGCAGACACGAGTGATCATGATTATGAACTTCTTGGCAATGCAAATGATTATTGATGTGCCCCATTTTATGACTTTTTATTTAAGACTTTTATGTTTTTTTAAGACTATTTTATGTTTTAAGGATACGAGCCTTCAAACTAATACCTGTTTCAAAGCTTTAATATTGAATAAATTTGGTATATGAATGTAAAATTAATATGTTTTCATATATAAATTAGGATGCAATATCAATATGTTTTCATATAATTTATACATTTTGGATAAATATGTGCCATAATTTCTTGAGGTTGACTTACAATAGCTTGTACAATTTAAGATTTTTTTAGAAAACTTTGCCTGGACATACATTTCTTCAACTGTGGAAATTTGTGTACCATATATGTAGGTTATGAGTTGTGCATGTAAAATTTGTAATGTTTGTTGCAAAATTTTCTCATTTAGCAAGTTTTAATATTGCTTGGGTGTAATAATTGAAGATATTGTAGGTTTCTTTTTAATGTGAACCAATACATAGTTTAACTTCAAATAATATGCAATGATGGCTTCCGCTCATGTGAGTTGAAGGGTATAATTATTTTTTAACGTATTCTATTTCTTCTCTTCTCATCATCTTTGATCTTTCTTGCACTTATATTTAGCATCTTTTATCTAAAGTCCAAAAGTCCATGCCTACATACACACATTCAGTTTGACTTCTTCAATCACAAGTCAAACTAAATGTTTAATTTTTTTTAATTTTTTTCTTCTGCTTTACATTTTGTTACTGTTCAGGCTCAGAATTGTCACCCTAACTCAGGCATTAGGGCTACACGAAAATTCCATCCTCACAATGGAAACCTCTCCTAGTTGTGGGTAGACTATGAATGAAGAGGAATCTCCGGATTCTAGGCCGGTTCCTATAAAATATGGGATATCACCTCCTGATTTGAACTTGGTAGGGAAAGGGAAAAGAGAAACTTTTAAAAAATGGAAATAAAAAAGGGGTGATACACCAAGGATGAATCAGAAAACTTTCAGAAGAAAATGATAGTTCCAGATCTAACTCACAATGAAATTTAGGTGATTTGGTACACTGTTCAACATATAGGTCAATGAGTTTAATTATCAGGGTTCAACCACAAATAACTCAACACTTAACAACATACATTTCTCAAATAAGGTTTGATAAATCAGATTTATCAATCTGGAAAGAACAATGAAACATTCACTTTCAAATTTGAAATCAGATTAGGAAACACTTATTAAAGAAGATGAAAAGGAATTGGTAACCTGGACACAAAATGAGTTGAACAATCTGGTATATTTTCTTCAAAATCTTTGAAAAGATTTCATTCATGAACTTCAAAATCATGCCAAGGAATGATCAAATTCACTTGCAAAATAATGGCATCACATAAGGTAATCTCAAATGAATATAATGAAAGGATAGATCTCTGTATTAGGAACTCAAAAATTCACTAAGACCTCGATCCCCTACCAATTGACTCCCTAACAAAGGAAAAAACTTCTTCCCTAAATAGCCAACATGGCTTATTTTGAAAAA
>MU228314.1:260944-276868 GCA_018584345.1 Thuja plicata
TAACAATACTATAATTGTGGATGATCTCTAAATGAGAATGAGAGATTTTCTTATATAGAAAAGTGAACGGTTGAGATTAAGAGGCAAAAAGAATTGATCAATGGTTGAGATTAAGAGGCAAAAACCCACCACTTAGGAAGATGTGATGAAAAGGGGATTTTTATTTAATTTATTTAATTTTTCATCAAAAGAAGAGCTTTAAGTGGGGATTTTTATTTATTTAATTAAAAGAGGGGTTTCTTTATAATTAAATAAATTAGAACTTTATTTAATTAAATGGGGGAAATTGAATTTAATTAAATAAGAGAAATTTTATTTAATTAAAAAGGAGAAATTTACTTTAATTAAATAAGATAAATTTTATTTAATTAAAAGAGAGATTAAATCTTTTAATTAAATAAGATAAATTTTATTTAATTAAAAAGAAATTAAATCTTTTAATTAGATAAAAATGATCAAACCTTAGGAAATATTGAAATAACTGAATTAATTACAATTTGATCACGAAAATTTATTTGAATTGAAAATGTTCCAAAGCATTGATTCAAGAATTTGATAAATTAATAAAATGATACAATGGGGCCCAAAGTCTAGGCGACCATTTTAGGGTGCATAGACATTCTTCACGAATGCGTTCATAATCTATAACTAAAATTTTAGTATTATGATCAATATCATCTAATTTGCGCCTTAAATTCTTTCTCTTCATTTCCTTGTATCCAAAAAAATAATATTGTATAAATTAGCAACTTGATACAAATCACTAAGATGAAGATATGTAATTGGTCATCCCGACCTCTATGCCTTATCCAAGCTCTATGATTCTTAGAGCTTTTAAGTGAAGGCATGGGCCACACTTAAAATCTAAGTGTGGTAACTGATACTGAGTTTCGAGGATAAGGATTGAATGCTTGCAAACAGGTAAGACCACATGACAAAATGGGGTAAGACCAAACTGATAAGTGTTGAAAAACACTCGATGTCAGGGGTTGTATTAAAAAATACATTTGGGGTGGTATTGAAAAACACCATTTGGGAGGTGTCCTAAAGATTGACGCATCTCTAAAAAGTTATATATTCTAAAAAATATAATTAAAAGAGGGGTTTTCTGTCACAGTGGGCGCCAAAAATATGTGATGAAAATGTGTCACACTTCTATGAATCATTCCATCCAAGTTTTCTCAAGAATGAGGCCTCAAATATCGACTCATAGCTCTCTAGTCATGGAGTGCAAAGGTGTGTAATGGAGGTGTCCTTCTTCTTCTTCTTCTTCTTCTTCTTCTTCTTCTTTTCTAATTCAACCTTGGGGCATAATCTTTCGTGCTTGATGATCTACCTTGGTTCTGTGATCTTTATATCTTTCATCTTACATCAAGAACCTTATATTTAGTTTGATTTGATCAAGTTTATCAATTTTCTATTTCTCCTCTATCTCATTTTGATTTCGATCATGAGGGGGCAGTACCTAACAAACTTCAATCATTGATTCAGCTTTATCAATTATATCAGTCTTGCTTGAGATTCTTATCTCTGACATGTCAGTTACTTATGTCGGTGTTGACTTTGTCTTTTTCAATTGTGCTTATTTTTTTCTAATGTGTTCCCAAATCAATCACACGTCTGGGTTATTTTGTGATCCCAAGTCGACCTCACACTTCAATTGCATTCTTTGACTACATGTGTTCCCGAATTGACCACACATTAGTCAAAAAGGGGCAAATATATGCACCCTAAAATGGTCACCTAGATTTTGGGCCCCATTTTATCATTTTATCAATTTTCTGAATCAATGCTTTGCAATATTTTCAATTCAAATCAATTTTCTTGATCAAATTGTAATTAATTCAATTATTTCAATATTTCCTAAGGTTTGATCATTTTTATCTAATTAAAAGATTTAATTTTCCTTTTAATTAAATAAAATTTATCTTATTTAATTAAAAGATTTAATCTCTTTTTTAATTAAATAAAATTTATCTTATTTAATTAAAGTAAATTTCTCCCTTTTAATTAAATAAAATTCATCTTATTTAATTAAATTCAATTCCTCCCATTTAATTAAATAAAATTCTTCTAATTTATTTAATTATAAAGAAAACCCCTCTTTTGATTAAATAAATAAAAATCCTCACTTAAAGTACTTTATTTGTTAAAAAATACAGTAAATTAAATTAAATTAAATAAAAATCTCTTTTTCATCACATCTTCCTAAGTGGTGGGTTTTTGCTTCTTAATCTCAACCATTGATCAATTCTTTTTGTCTCTTAATCTCAACCGTTCACTTTCCTATATAAGGAAATCTCTCATTCTCATTTAGAGATCATCCACAATTATAGTATTGTTATGCTACAGGTTTGAAGAGCAATTTTGGAGGAGGATTTGAGCACTTGAGTTTGGATATTGCAACTTCTCTCTTCTTGTCTTCTTCTTCTTGCATCCATATCTATTCATGTAGATTAGATTCATGTTTATTTTCATAGATTAGATTTGCATATTTCCTTATATAGATTAATCATGCATTGTTATCATTTAGATTAATTTCTTTTTATGCATTGTTATCATATAGAGTAGATCTCATTTTCATGCATTGAATCTCTCATTTCATGGTGTACTTGCATAGGCACTAACTAGGTCAATCTGAAGGTCTTCATTACACACCTTTGCACTCCATGACTAGAGAGCTATGAGTTGATATTTGAGGCCTCATTCTTGAACAACCTTGGATGGAATTATTCATAGAAGTGTGACATATTTTTGGTGCCCACCATAACATAAAACCCCTCTTTTAATTATATTTTTTGGAATATATAATTTTTTAGAGATGCGTTAGTCTTTAGGACACCTCCCAAACGGTGTTTTTCAATACCACCCCAACTATATTTTTTAATACAACCCTTGAAATCAAGTGTTTTTCAACACTTATCAGTTTGGTCTTACCCCATTTTGTCATGTGGTCTTACCTGCTTGCAAGCATTCAATCTTTATCCTCGAAACTCAGTATCAGTTACCACACTTAAATTTTTAAGTGTGGCCCATACCTTCACTTAAAAGCTCTAAGAATCATAGAGCTTGGATAAGGCATAGAGGCCAGGATGACCAATTACATATCTTCGTCTTAGTGATCACATGTCAAAGGCAAACTCCTCAAGAGTACCCACGCTAGGGAAAAGAAAGAAACTTCATGTAAAGCACATTTGGACAAGCAATGAAAGGCCAACATAGGATAAGTCACAAAAGTGTAATGCAAGAGCAGGAAAGGATGCAGTCCAAAGGAGTAGACATGTCAAGATGACTGTGATGTTAGCTTACCCAATTTATGACAGAGATAGGCTAAGTGTCAAGGACACATGCTAAGAAATAGGGGTGCAAAGGCCTCAAACAGTTCTCATTTCCAGGTTTTCACCACTTAGATTTTATTATAAATTTTTTTTTTTTACTTTTTTTATTTTTTTTCTTCTTTTTTTTCTGGACTTTTTATAATTTTTTAAAATTTTTGCTACCAAGGCATTTTTTTCTAGGTTATTAATAAATTAAAATGTTAACACATGCTTCATCCATCCTCCAATTTGCATTGTTATTAATTTTTGAATTTTTGCATAGGCACTAACTAGGTCAATCTGAAGGCCTCCATTACACACTTTTGCACTTCATGACTAGAAAGCTATGAGTCGATATTTAAGGCCTCATTCTTGAGAAACCTTGGATGAAATGATTCATATAAGTGTGACACATTTTTATCACACATTTTTGGCGCCCACCGTAATAGAAAACCCCTCTTTTAATTATATTTTTTAGAATATATAATTTTTTAGAGATGTGTTAGTCTTTAGGACACCTCCCAAACGGTGTTTTTCAATACCACCCCAACTGTATTTTTTAATACAACCCCTGACATTGAGTTTTTTCATCACTTATCGGTTTGGTTTTACCCCGTTTTGTTATGTGGTCTTACCTGCTTGTAAGCATTCAATCTTTATCCTTGGAACTCAGTATCAGTTACCACACTTAGATTTTTAAATACAACACTTAATGCTTGATCTATGTCATGATCTTTTCTTTGTGTGCTGATTGTTATTGATTTTCATTGAGTGTCCTTATCTAATAAGTCTCTATGTGATGCATAGCTAGAGGACTTGGGGCATGGGGCATGTTTTTATTTACTTCTTTCTTTATGTTTCACTATTTTTTGCACAACCATTCTGCTGGTCATCCTGGCCTCTATACCTTGATGCAAGCGTGATTTTTATATAGTAAATTGGGTAAGGTAACATCAAAGTCATCCTGACATTTATGTCTTTGATGCTTATGTTAGAATCTTTCCACATTCCAATCCGATATAAATCACATTCATATCTTCATAGTTGCACTTGTGACTAGTGATGATTGTGTGATTTTTCGATGTCCATTAATAATGGTGCAATAATGAAAATAAGTTCCTTAACATTCTCTTATGAATGATGAACACAGAGTCCTATGTTACAGTTGCTCTATTGCAAGTACACCTTTGCATTTTTATGTAGCTTGCATTGTTAGACTTCATCTTAGTTTGCATTTTTAGGCTGCATTATGATTTTGAGAGGGTTTTCTTCATCTTTCTTGTGGACTTTTAATCAACTGTGGTCATGTTTGATCTTTATTTCCTTATCTTCTTTCGTGATCTCAATCGAAATTTTCTATCTTACAAAGTTGATTGATTTTGGGGTAAATTTTCTTTCTTCTCTCTATTTATTTCCACTTCTTTCAAACTTCTATCTTCCATTCACTTTCGCCCCACTTATTTTCTTCTAATTCAACCTTGGGGCATAATCTTTCATGCTTAATGATCTACCTTGGTTTTTTTATCCTTATATCTTTCATCTTACATCAAGAACCTTATCTTTAGTTCGATTTGATCAAAATTTATCAATTTGTTATTTCTCCTCTATCTCATTTCGATTTCGATCACGAGGGGGCAGTACCTATCAAACTTCAATCTTTTATTCAGCTTTATCAATTATATTAAACTTGCTTGAGATTCTTATCTCTGACATGTCAATTACTTATGTCGGTGTTGAATTTGTCTTTTTCAATTGTACTTGTTTTTGTCCTGATGTGTTCCCAAATCGATCACACATCTAGGTTGTTTTGTGATCCCAAGTTGACCTCACACTTCAACTGCATTCTTTGACTACATGTGTTCTCGAATTGATCAAACATTAGTCAAAAAGGGGCAAATATATGCACCCTAAAATGGTCGCCTAGACTTTGGGCCCCATTTTATCATTTTAGCAATTTATCAAATTCTTGAATCAATGGTTTGGAACATTTTCAATTCAAATCAATTTCCTTGATCAAATTATAATTAATTCAATTATTTCAATATTTCTTAAGATTTGATCATTTTTATCTAATTAAAAGATTTAATTTTCTTTTTAATTAAATAACATTTATCTTATTTAATTAAAATATTTAATCTCCCTTTTAATTAAATAAAATTTATCTTATTTAATTAAAGTAAATTTCTCCCTTTTAATTAAATAAAATTTCTCTTATTTAATTAAATTCAATTTCCCCCATTTAATTAAATAAAATTATTCTAATTTATTTAATTATAAAGAAAACCCCCTCTTTTAATTAAATAAATAAAAATCCCCACTTAAAGCTCTTTTTTTGATGAAAAAGGAAATAAATTAAATAAAAATCCTTTTTTATCACATCTTTCTAAGTGGTGAGTTTTTGTCTCTTAATCTCAACCATTGATCAATTCTTTTTGCCTCTTAATCTCAACCGTTCACTTTCCTATATAAGGAAATCTCTCGTTCTCATTTAGAGATTATCCACAATTATAGTATTGTTATGCTAAAGGTTTGGAGAGTAATTTTGGAGGAGGATTTGAGCACTTGAACTTGGATATTGCAACTTCTCTCTTCTTGTCTTCTTCTTCTTGCATTCATAGCTATTCATATAGATTAGATTCATGTTTATTTTTATAGATTAGATTTGCATATTTCCTTTCATAGATTAATCATGCATTGTTATCATTTAGATTAATTTATTTTCATGCATTGTTATCATATAGAGTAGATCTCATTTTCATGCATTGAATCTCTCATTTTATGGTGTACTTGCATAAGCACTAACTAGGTCAATTTGAGGACCTTCATTACACACCTTTGCACTCCATGACTAGAGAGCTATGAGTCGATATTTGAGGCCTCATTCTTGAGCAACCTTGGATGGAATGACCCATAGAAGTGTGACACATTTTCATCACATAGAATGTGTGGCCAAGAATAATGAATATTTATTGCGTCTTAGTTTGATAAGCAAGCAAGTTGTAAATTTACTAAGTAGTGTATTATTTTTTTAATACTATTTAATAAAATTTTATAGGCAAAATCTTTATGTATATAAGACATGATATATTTTTTTTTTGGTTTTATAGAAAATAAAAAGAGTGTAGAGAAAATGAAGAGAAAATGAAAGTAGCAAATAAAGATATAGTGTTGCTAATTCGTAAAAGCCAATGCTTTTGTGATCAAACAAATGTACCTGGTGAAAAAGGTAGTTGTGATGATGCATAGCCCAATATAGTACATGGTGATATGCAGCCTAATGAAATTCATGAAGAGAGTCCGCTTGCATCTGATATGCCTCAAAGTGCACTTGCTGGTAGTGATTCAACAAAATATGTGCCTGCTTTTGTTAAAAAAAAGCAATTGAGTCAAGATTTATACATATCTACAAAGAGACATGCAAAAGAAAGGATATTAGAAGGGAGGAAGTCATTATTGGTTGAGGTATCAAGAGATGGTGAACCCACTGGAAAAAATGTTGCAAGGTGGGCCTCTAAGTTGGGCGTAAGATGTAGAGCCCATTTGGATATTTGCAAATCAAATTTTGCATAGCAAGATCAACAACATGTGGAATATGCTATACAAAAAATGGAAAATGTCTTTGACACTAGTGGTAGACAAATATCTAGAAAGTGTTACAAGAACAAGATGAGACTTCTAATGAACAATTTCAGAGACAATTGCAAAAAAATAATCATGGAGGGAAAAGAGATTTTAGACACCAATCTATCTCCTAAACAGTGGGAGGCATTGAAAGAAAGTATGCATTCTGAAGAATATTTGACAAAGAGAAACAAAGGCAAGAGAGAAAGAGATAATGTGTGGACTGAATATACATTTGGCCAAGGTGGGTTGCAGGCCAAATTAAACAAATTTGGAGTAAGTGTATGGATTTTTGGTTCAATTTATATTGTGTTATTTATTTTGATTTTTATTGAACTGGCTGTGTTAAAATTGACATTGTATTTTAGGTGGAAAACAATAACATAGAAGCAGGTGTAGAAGATATTGTCAACTATATGGCAGGACTAGATCCTGCTAATAAGAGTAGTATGAAGTGGAAATCTAGTTCGTCAACAGATATTTCACAACCATCTATGAAACGCCCAGTAAAAGCCTCTCCAAATTGTGTCAACTCAAATGAAGGGTACCAACATATAATGAGTTATTTACATAGTCTCACTGAGAAAGTTTCATAATTGACTTCCTCGATTCAGCCTATAGTTTCTGCATGGAATGACCATAATTCCACAGATTCATATCAAGTAAGAGACTCTACTTATGAGTTAGTTCTAGTTCGTACTAATGTATCTTTGAATTATTGAAAGCATCATTTTGATCATCATCTTTCTGAATTTTTATATATAGAACACTATCCTTAAGCATTGATTCTCATACACATAGCATTGTTGTTATTGATTTTTCACACCATTGTTTTATGCTATTTCCTCTCTACTAAACTTTAATCAATTTTAACTACATGTAGAACAATTTTGTCAAAGCAACACAAAAAAAAAAAAACCTTGATGCCAAGAGAGCTACCAATATTGATAGTGATCATGATGAACTAGTGGATAAGAATGTGCAGCCCAATCATAGTTGTGCTGAAGTTGAGGTAATATAATACTTACGTTATGGAAAAAAATTATAGGTTTGTATTCTCTACTTGAATTATATTAACTTTTCATGATGATTAAACTACATGCATAGAAATCATATGAGAGAAAATTGAAAAGGAAACAACAATGTTAGTAGTGATTATGTTGATTTTGAAGAGGATGTGCATGATATTTATAGTACTTGCAGTACTAAACTTGAGGTGAGTGCTATAAAACTTTACTTTTCCTTAATTAAGATATGATTGTTAGTTGTTAATTTAAACTGTTTAAATACTTTCGGCAATACCGTTTAATTTAATTTGTTTAAATAATTTGAGTAATACTATTTAATAAGCATGCCATGTGTGCACCTATGAGTAGGATAAGGAGTTTTAGTTCAATCAGTAAGTTTCTTGAGGGACTCCATTACTGTTGTCACAACACCCAACAAGCTTCTTCATTAGGATCATCTCCATGGATCCAATCCACACAATACCCTATTAGAGTGCACATCAACTCTGTATGCAACCATAGGCTCTACGCCTTTGTAAACACACCAATGTCCCTTAATCAATCCACTAGATTCAACCATTCAACTTGATCTTTCAACAACCCTTACCCAAGTGCTCACTAGCCCTTAATCCCTAGTAGCCTTGTTCAGTAGGTTTTCCAAGGCTAACTCAAATATTTCCCAAAACACTCACAAACCTAAAGGAATATCTAGATACCATTTTCCCTATTCTTCAACATATCTCAGACTCAGATGCTACTCCTTTGGACCAGATGCCCAATCCAGTACACTGTTTCCCTGTAATTAGCTCTCTTATTACAAAGAAACTACTAAAAAATCACTTCTCCAAACCTCTCAACCCTAAAATAGACTTTAGACATTATCTAAATCAACACATTTTCTAGTTTATAGGAGATGCCACCTTATTTCTACACTCCAACCACCAAACCCTCCTTCCTATGTGCACTAGCCTAGGGCTTTCTCAACTGAACCTCTCCAAACACTTGCAGACCCTCTCGGTGGATCCAAAACCATTACATGAACATATTATGACCTTCCAAGTCATAAAAAGTGACTCTCCTTTGGGTGGAACTCTCAGACCTTGACTGGTCTGAGCACTAGTTACCCTCAATCAACATTCCCACACAATCAATGATTAATCTCTTGACTCTTCTGCATATCCCTGTAATCACACACCATATATTTACATATGGTACAGGGATAGGATTATCCCACAAGCCACAATAACTATAGAAAGTGGGAGAGCCTTATGCAATCATTGGAACTTCAAAATAATGATTGTTTGCACACAAAATATTGTTTAGGAACAGTCAACAAATTTAGATTCTTTGCCTTAAAACTTCACAAAAAAATACAATATTGGCATGGAGAGGAACAAAAACTTAAACCATGACTATTTTTGGATAGTGAACTCTCCTATATGGTTTTGAGAATCTAATATTTAAAATCACCGCACAATAGGAGAGTTCACTGTCCACAAGACTATTACTGCCCTTTTACAATCAAGAACCAAATCCAAATATTCAACCAACTATAGGGATCCACACATATTCCTTACAAGTGAATTTAAAATATGGAAAAACCTTTTCATATCACTGATCATCCTTTGGACAAGGACCAAATAACACAAACACAGTCTTCCATGACTGTGACTGTCCTGTCGTGACAATTTTCCTATCTTGGATTCTATTATTCACTTTACTTCTATACATTATCTTGAAAATATATCTAGTGGAGTTGTTGAAAACTAGGGTTTCTAAATAATATAAAAAATTTATGGAAATCCAACGGTGGGTTTGAAATTTATTGCCCCCGTATAGAGACCTATTTTTACTGTCCCAAATTTGGGAAAATACTAAGATAAACAATCATATAGGGTATCCATTTTCTCTCCATACTTAACCATAGGTATTATAATCAGTCTTAACTAAAATTAGATACTACCTAAAAGACTTCCCAATCATTTTTAGATTAAAACAATCCATTCATTAAGAGTAAAAGTCACAACAATAGTAAAAAAATGTGACTGAAACTAAATGTTCAAGACAAAACAACTTGAATCCATCTTTGCAAAATATTGTTATTCAACAAAGGAGTATATTACAGTTTATTAATGGTACTCCTACACTTTCTCACTCTTCAACACTTGGAAGATCTCCCTTGCAAGAAACTCTAAACATTCATGACTATCACCAAGAAGGGTGATAGTCAGAATTACATCTGTTGTCCCAAAAAAAAAAAAAACTCTCTTTTTCTTTGACACCACCACCTCCCTTTTTATTCATCCTCTCCATGAATCTTTATATTACTTTGTGCAATTACAAAAACTACTTTCTTGACCGTAAAACCTCCAAATTGACCCTTCATCTTCCCATTACATCTTTTGAGCAACTTTTACAATGTTGCATTTTAACAACTTTTAAGGAAATCAATTAATTGATTACATGATTATGTCAATATACTTAATGTGACTCCAAATCTATTCAAATGACCTTATACAAAGAAATTTATTATTTCATGACCTTAGAATTCCTCGATGAGGTGCTCCTGCACCATACTACCAAGCTTGAAATTTTTATAAGTCTCTTGGAAATGTGTATGCGATAACTTGCAAAAAAAATTGGACTGCGAATTGCATCTTCAACTTTGTCTTCTTTTGTGTCTTCATTTGGGTCTTTGCCTCTTTTCTTTCTTGTCTTCTTTCACTTTTTGATATCTTTAGTGTACCATGTCTTCAAACATAGACTCCCATCAATGGAGTTTGTAGTGGTTGCCTTTAAGGTGCTGCTCCAGACTCAAGTTCACTCCTCCATGCTGCTCCACAACCAACAACCTTTGCCCCTCACCTGGGAGTCCCTTCCATGCCTCTCTCTCCAGTCTATTGGCGACACATAGTGGACCATCCTCTCTGGCCCTAGATCATCTCCTATGATCCTCTTGGTAGAGCTCCATGTCCACCCATCTGCAACGAGTGAATGTGCACCTGCAACCATGAAACTTCAACAACAAGAATCAATTACCAAACCTCTTTCTCAGCCCAGATATTTTGATGGTGTTCCAAGGACTTTAGTCTTGAACATAAGAAAGGGAAGTGCAACAGGGATGGACATTAATTCTGGTCTTTTTTATTTAGAAACTTATGATTGCATTAGATTTGTTGCCTTTCGTTACCTATGTAATCTAATGTTTTATTTTATTTTTTTTGCAAAAATGTATTGATCATAAACTCAAAGAAGGGGATAAATTTAATGTGTTAGATCCATATGATGTTGATGTTGTCGGTATAGAGCGGATTCACTCCTTGTCTATTGTACATGGAGTCAACTTGAAAGGAAGTGGAGATGCAAATGTAAACATTTTAAAAGTGAAAAGTAAAATACCCTTGCCTTATGAAGACAAAATAGATGGGGCTATTCGTTTGAAAGAGAAAGAGGGAACTTTCACACGGTGGCCACTAAAGTATTTTTAAAAAGTGACATAGTTGATCAACAAGTTTATTATATGTTATTTGTTAGAAATTTTGGTTCATTGCTTTATAATATTGCAGTATTTGTAATGTGTTGTTTAGAGATTTTAATTATCAAGGTGTATTTGAAAGAGTTGGAAACTCTTAGACAAATTTGACATTTTTTATTATATGTACGTATATACTCTTTAGACAACTTTGACATTATAATTTGATATATATTTGCATTAGTTTTTATTATTGGAGATTACCTTTATTTATCATCATGATGTTGAACCAATCTTTTAATTCTAGTTTGTTGTAGCTTGTTCATGTGTAATACTCTTATTTTCTTTTATGATTTAGTTCAAGTCTAATTATATTTTTTTTGTATTTTAAAAATTATTAAATTATTCATTTCATAACTACATTTACTATCAAATATTAAAAATGACTAAATAAACTACCAATTAAATGACCAAATAAACTTCCAAATGACCAAATGACCAAATAAACTACCAAATGACTAAATAAACTACCAAATGACCAAATAAATGACCAAAATAAACTACCAAATGACCAAATAAATAAATAAATAAATGACCAAATAAACTACCAAATGACCAAATAAATGACCAAACAAATGACCAAATAAACTACCAAATGATTAAATAAACTACCAAATGACCAAACAAATGACCAAATAAACTACAAAAGCTAATATATTCAACACAAAAGAATGAAATGCAAACCTCAAAGATACTAAATGTTTAATGATTTCTCATGGAGAGGATATGTGGTTTCTCACATTCCTGCAGCATAACAATGTGTTGAAGGTGGTTGTTTAAGTGAGAAGGAAGCTCTTAATTTATAAAAAAATTTAGGAAAATGAACGGTTGGAATTCAAAGTTGGATGAAGGGCTAGGATTGCATAGGATTGGCGATGTGGCCATGAGGTGGAGGCCAAGTGGGATTAGGGTTTGACCATTCAAAGGGGGATATTTTCTCACACATGTGTGAGAAACCCTTGATAGTGATGGGTCAATGACAAAGTGTAAGAGGGTTAGAAGACAAAGGTTGCTCACACATGTGTGAGAAACTTTGGAAAGTGATGGCTCAATGACATGAGTCAAAAGGTGTAAGAGGGTGAGAAGACAAAGGTTTCTCACACATGTGAGAGAAACTTTGGTTCACATATATGAAGGGGGACAAAGGTGTAAGGGTGTGTAAGATGTGTAAGGTTTTGTAAGAGGATGTAAGGCTTTGTAAAAGATTTGTAAGAGTTACATGTGACTTGGATTTTCTAATCCATTGATTCGGATTGTGAAAATGATTAGGGAGTGATTAGGTGAGAGATTAGGATTAATTAGTGCACACGTGGGTTGGTTTGGCTAGAAGGGTGGGCTAGGCTAGAGAAGTGAGGCTAGGTGAAGGTTAAAGTTAGGAGCCATGTGCTCAAATAGAACTAAATGTAATATTTAACTCCAAGTGGGAGAAAGGGGATTAAATAAATAAATAAATTCGTTTACTTAATTAAATGGAGGGTTAAGATGCAAGTGGGAATGAGATAGGATAAGATATGTTAGTTTAATTAATTTAGGAATTAATTAAACATTAGGGAAATGGGATAGGATAAGAATAAATAAATGTAAATTTATTTAATCAAGAGTAAGGGGTTAAAGGGGATTATTAAATAAATAAATTTAAATTTATTTAATTAAAGGTGGGAAAAAGGATTATTAAATAAATCATAAATATCTATTTATTTGGCTAGGATAAGAATAATGGACAAATTTTGGTGTCTACACTCTCATCCCCCAATTCCTTCATCCATAATATTTTCCTCTCCCACTTAATCCATCCCTTCATCCATAATCCTTCAAGTTCCAAATGTTATTGTACTTTCAAACATCCTTTCTATATCATTCCATCACCACAGAATCCCTTGTCATTAGTATATAGTTTTAGGATACCACCATGCACTCCGATGTCATCCATTTCATCAATCCAAATTATCCTCACAATCCATAGATCCCATCTAAATCCACTCATAAAAACACATCCTTCATCTTGTTCCTAGCTTTGTTTCAAACCTTGGTCACAATCTAATCATCATCATCAGGATGTATCCTTCCTAATATTTGTGTCGATTATGGATATATCATTCCCACAATAATAATAATATACTATCTTTCCCAATCCTTGTGTTGTTTTGGGATATATCATTTCCAAATAATTAACACTACATCCATAATCAACCCAATCCTTGTGTTGTTTTGGATATATCATTCCCACATCAACAACACTACATCCATCATCAACCCAATCCTTGTGTTGTTTTGGGATATATCATTCCCACATCAGCAATTCCCCATATATTATCATTCTATCATTATCCCAAGCCTTTGTACATCTTGTAAATATTGTCTTGTCTATTGCATTAATCTTTCATCTCCATCTAAGTTCATTTATACATACTCATCCTTATATCTCATCTCTTGACTTAGTCAATCGTGTGTTGTCAAGACCTTTGTCCCTCACTAGTTGGTGCTTCAATAATTTTCCTTGAGCATCCTTGTCATATTGATCATCCTAGGTATATTTTTTCATAGGGCTAGATTTCTTCATACCAATAAGATCCAATTCGTTAGCCACCCTTTGGAAAAATATGTTTGAGACACTCATGATGACATTGATTCATTTTTATCTTTAATTAAACTTATTGGTTTTGTCTTGTCTTAGTTTCCACAATCCTTTATATCATAGTGCACTATGAGTGATGAAGTTAGGGGAATTGTCTTGCTTTGTTTCCTATTTATGTGTGTGTAGATGTGTCCCTTGTACCCACATGTGGTCCTTGTGATCTCATGTTATATTGGGGAATGTCACTTGCTTATATTTTTCTAGCATCATATCCACAAACGTCACATGCAGCTTTGCAAGATGTTAGACTAACCTTTTTGTTTTTTGTGTTAGTTATCTAAATTTTCTACATCATCACTTTGATTCGTCATACCCTGGTGCATAGTATTAGATGCTAAAACAAAATAAGTGTTCACTACATGATAGTTTTATTTTAGGTTGCTCAGGCTCAAAGATGCATGCATTCATCCTTCCATTCTTTTTAATCCTTTCATCATAACCAATCATAGGCATTCACATCATCCTCCTAGACCATTTCATCCATAACACATCTTTCATAATCATTTATCCATACATCTGATGAACTATAACAGATTGAATGTTTGAAGATGACAAATTTGATGATCACCGAGATGCAGAAAGTAAATGCAAGACATTAAATCAGTTAATGTATTGTATTGTCATTAATGTCAAATTTATATGGTATGATTTCTCATACACATATTGTCACAACACTTAAAGATTTGAAGAGACAAATTTTTTATCGTCGGTAATCATATACATCGAGTGACAGTAAACTCTGATGGATAGTGAAACCCAAGCACAAAAGTTCATAGTGTTAACTGACGGACAGTGTTAGCCGAGCAAGAGATACCCAAGAAAGCATTACTGAGATAACTGTAGTTGTCAATAAATAGAATTGAAATTGGAGCCCAAGATATCTGTAGTAGTCAGCGAGCATAACTAAAGTGTTGACCGACGGGAACTGAAGTTAGGAAACGACAAAATGACTTAGCTGGCAGGAGATATATTTAGAGTTAACTGGTTTTTTACTTTATTTCTATCTATTAGTTAAAATCTAAAGATAAGAAGGAGATTTAAAGCATGTTTTATTCTAGAAAACAAGGTGAGATTTACGGAATAAAACTAAAGCAAGCATGATGAGCTTTATGGATCAATAAGTGATCAACGAAGAAAACAAGAAAGACAGAAGAATGGTGAAATCATGTATATATAAAGAGACAAGTAATTCATTATCAAGAGAGGAATGTTGAGTATAATTCTGGTGAAGATAGAAGTATTCATGCAGATCTGATCATATAGGTTGAAGAACAAAGCCAAGAATTCTACAGACACCGAGCAAGAAAGAAGTAACAGCATTCACCGAGCAGAAAGAAGTGGAGCAAAGGAATTAAAGAGAACATTGATCATAATAGGTATTATGGAATTACAATAGATCTGAAAATATGCAATTCAAAGTTGTATTAATGAACAGATCATTTATTGTTTTAGTTTAACCATTGGATCAGAAAATCTCTTTACCGAGTGGGATTTAACCATCCTTAATATATTGAGATACATCCCAAGGAGTATCAAAAGGTTTTCATGTTGACAGCATAGTGAATGCTAGGTCAAGTGATAAACTTTTAGTTTTAAATCCTCTAACTGTGTGCTATAATTGTGTCACACTTCTATGAATCCTTACATTCAAGAACACTCAAGAATGAGGTCTCAAAAATTTATCTATAGCTCCCTAGGCATGGAGTGAAAGGGTTTTTAGAATGCTCTCAGCTAGAGCTATTAAGCCTATAACCTTGCTAGTAAACCATGCAATGGGAGATTCAATGAAGACAAGGGCAAGAATGTCAATAT
>MU228314.1:293200-307591 GCA_018584345.1 Thuja plicata
ATGCACTATATCTGATGATGAACTGTAGAGTAGACCTACTATCTTGATCAGTTCCAGTGTATTGCAATCTTTCACTTCTTCTTCACATAGACTCTTGATGAATGAACCAACTCTGATAATCTTCTCTATACATCTTTCTTATCTTTTTGTATCATTCACACTTAGCGTGTCACCTTTTGACTTGCTATAAGTATCTTCCTCAAAGTATGAGATCATGGGACCTGTAAGACAACTCTTCATAACACCTTTTTCGGCTCTACTAAGAATGCAAGCATAATTACAATCGTGCAAGTATAAATTGAATAGACGCGACGCTTCACTAAGTCGGCCTCACCAATTTAACTCTAACTTTGCAATCTTCTTGAAACACATTTGGTGCCTTTGGATTAATATCATCAACTCATAACTAATCATGAATATACACATGCATATATAGAAGATAGATGCAACTCAAGAAACACGTGATATACATCGGCCCTAAACCGTTACACTTCCAGAACTGTAACTGCCAATAACAGAATTACATAACTTTACTGAAACATCATATCTGGGTTTGCGTGTATGAACATAACATAATAAACATATCAACAATATGTATCTATCCATGCAAGTCTTCATATCATCATTTTGATAAGTACATACAGATTTACTACTGTGTATTATATGTTGTCATCAATGACAAACATACAATCAATCAACTGCTCAGAATCAAATCTCCAACAATAGTTGCAATATTATCTGCTAATCCCAAGGAATCACACATGACTGTTGTCAAAATAATTATGAGATATCTAAAGAATACTGAGGACTATGGTATGTGGTATAGAAAATAAGACAAATTTGAGCTTTAATTATATACAGATGTTGATTGGGCTAGAAACATAGATGATAGAAAGAGCACAAAAGGAGGAGCATTCTTTATGGGTGATAGACTTGTCACATGGATAAGTAAAAAGCAAGGATGCATCTCACTATCCACTGTAGAAGCATAATATGTGGTTGTTGCTGCAAATTGCTCTAACATTGCATGGATCAAGCAATTACTGGAAGGTATGACTATGAAAATTCTTGAACTAGTGATTATCTATTATAATAATACAAGTTCTATCAATATCTCAAAGAACCTTGGCATGCATGCTAAAACAAAGCACATTGCTATCAAGTATCATTACTTAAGAGAACAAGTACAAGAGAAATAAGTGATACTAGAATATGTGCAATCCAAAGAAAAATTAGTAGACATATTCACAAAGCCATTTCCAAAAGATACATTTGAGTACCTAAGGAATAGTCTAGGGGCCAGACCCTTGTCTACTAGTCACTAAGCTGACTAGGAGGCTACATCAGCCTATACACAATTAGAAGATCAGTCATGTTGATGCAAGCTAAGAGATGAACTACAAAGATATATCAGTACATAGAAAGGTACTTATCTGTACTGAACACCAAATAAATAGTTGGCTACTACAGGGCTAAATTGCTAATGGAGAGGAAATTCAAGAAATATATTAGAGAAAGAGATATTATATGTTTGGCATTGTTGTCAAAGGGAGAGAATATATTCATATGAAATATATATCATGATCATCCAAAGGGAGAGAAAAGAAATAAATATCCATCAATGAGAGGAACAGTCAAAGGGAGAGAAAATTTTAGAAAGATAAGTTTCTACAAAGGGAGAGAAAGATTCAAAGAGACTCTACAACAAAGAAAGAAGACAAAATTATTACATCTATCCAGTGAAGGGAATGAAGAAAGAAAGCACTTTGTAAGAATCAAATCTAAGCTAGGAGAGATTACCAAGAGTTAGATATTTATATTGGTTATAGAACAATAAGTTTGGAAGAGATTGATGAACTACAACTGATATATTTCATATTGTGTTAGTAGTATGTTGCCATCAATGCCAAAGGGAGAGATTGATGAACTATAACTGATTGAATGTTTGAAGATGACAAAGTTGATGATCACCGAGCTGCAGAAAGTAAATGCAAGACATTAAATCAGTTAATGTATTGTATTGTCATTGATGTCAACTTTATATGGTATGATTTCTCATACACATATTGTCACAACACTTAAATATTTGAAGAGACAAATTTTTTGTCTTCGGTAATTATATACACCGAGTGACAGTAAACCCTGACGAACAGTGAACCCCGAGCACATAATTTCATAGTGTTAACCGATGGACAGTGTTACCTGAGAAAGAGATACTTGAGCAAGCATTACCGTGCTAACTACAGTTGTCAACAAACAAAACTGAAGTTGATGCCCAAGCTATCTACAGTAGTCATCGAGCACAACTGAAGTGTTGACCGACGGGAACCAAAGTTAGGAAATGACAAAACAACTTAGCTAGTAGGAGATATATTTAGAGTTAATTAATTGTTTACTTTATTTCTATTGATCAACTAAAGGCTAAAGATAAGAAGGAGATTTAAAGCATGTTTTATTCCAAAAAACAAGGAGAGATTTATGGAATAAAACCAAATCAAGCATGGAGAGCTTTACAGATCAAGAAATGATCAACATAGAAAACAAGAAAGATAGAAGAACGGTGAAATCATGTCTATATAAAGAGAAAAATAATTCATTATCAAGAGAGGAATGTTGATTATAATTCTGGTGAAGATATAAGTCTTCATGCAGATCTGATCATATAGGCTATGTTAGAATAACTGAGAGGGGGGGGTGAATCAGTGGCCTCAAAAATTAAACCAATAAAATTTATACCACATATATAAACCTCTAGTTATCTTTAGTCCTACAAGATGTATGCCTTCAAACAATCTTATCAAATAACTACTGGTTGGAGTTCACTGTTAATCATTTTTCTTAAGCTTTACCAATTAGTAGTCTTAGCCTTTACCAAAATATAGTAAATAACTTAGTGTTTATCGATCATCTTGTTTTAGAAATGTGTAAATAAAAACATAAAAGTAATGAACCATATACACATTTGACACATGGATTTTTAATGTGGAAACCCTGTTAGGGGAGAAACCACTTGGGACTGGTAACCCAAAATTTTTACTCTTCTGAAGTGAGCTCGATGAAGAGCCAACCCTATTAAAGGTTACAAACACACTGTTAAGTGTGACCTTGTTAGAGGATTTAGATATAATAATTTGTCACTTGCTATCTAGAATTCACTATGTTATCTTCATGAGAAACTTTTTTATACTCCTTGGGATGTATCTAAATATATAAAGGATTGTTAAGTCCTGCTTGGTTAAGAGACTTTATGATCCAATGGTTAAATTGAAATAGTAAATGATCTATTCATAAATACAACTTAGACTTTGCAGATGTTTAGATCCATTGTAAGATCATAATACCTTTCTGATAAATGTTTCCCTTATGTACCTTTGCTCCACTTCTTTTTTCTCGGTGATGTTGTTGCTTCTTTGTTGCTTGGTGTCCGCAGAAATATTAGCTCTGTTCTTCAGCTTGTTTGATCAGGTTTGTATGAAGACTTCTTATCTTCACCAGTATTCTCTTCTTAGCATCTTCTTCTCTATTCATCCCCTTCTTTCATAATAAATTAGCTTGTCTCTTTTATAGACATGATTTTGACCGTTTCTATGTCCTCATCTTTCTTGTTCTTGACGTGATCAAGAAATCTCACCATTCTTGCTTTAAAGAATGCTTTAGTTTTATACCACATATTTCTCCTTGACAACTAAAATAAAACTAGCTTTAAAACTCTAGCTTATCTTTAGCTTTTAACTTGTCAATGAAAACAATGTAATCAACCAGTTAACTCCATCTTTATCTCCTATCAGCTAAGTCTTTTATAATTTATGAACTTTGGTTCTAATTGGTGTTTAACTCCTTGTTTTCTTGGTCTAGACTTCAGTTGTCCTCAGGCATCTCTGTTTGTCGGGGTTGTTTGTGCATTGGGGTTGTCTGTCCGTCGGGCAACACTATGAATTTTAGTTCCACTCAGGTATCACTTAGGTTCTGCTTGGTAATGCTTGCTCAGGTTTCTTGCTTAGGTATCACTGTGACTCTTCTCTCGAGGTTCTCTATCCATCGGTGTGCACTGTCTGTCAGTGTTTGTTGTCACTTGGTGTATACTAAACTTTTATGCATTATTGATAACATAACCTTTATTTATTTGGTTCTTTGAAGTCTTAGACAGTATGTATATAACCAATCATATTATATCAATTTGAAATCAATAACAATATAATACATTAACTGATTTAATGTCTTGCATTAACTTTTTGCATCTCGGTGATCATCAACTTAACATCTTCAACCATTCAATCAGTTATAGTTCATTAGACTAAAGAACTGAGCCAAGAATTCTATAGACACTGAGCAACAGAGAAGCAACGAAGTTCACCGAGCAAAAAGAAGTGGAGCAAATGAATTGAAGAGAACATTGATCAGAAGAGGTATTATGAAATTACAATAGATCTAAAAATCTGCAATTCAAAGTTGTATTAATGAATAGATCATTTACTATTTCAATTTAACCATTGGATCATAAAATCTCTTAACCGAGTGGGATTTAACCATCCTTAATATATTGAGATACATCACAAGGAGTATCAAAAGGTTTTCATGTTGACAACATAGTGAATGTTAGGTCAAGTGATAAATAGTTAGTTTTAAATCCTCTAACAAGGTCTCACTTAACAGTGTGTTTGTAACCTTTAACAGGGTTGGCTCTTCACTGAGCTCACTTCAAAAGAGTGAAAATTTTGGGTTACCGGTCCCAAGTAGTTTTTCCCTTAACAGGGTTTCCACATTAAAAATCCATGTGTCAAATGTGTATATGGTTCGTTGCTTTGATGTTTTGCTTTACACATTACTAAAGCACGATTGATCGGTATACACTAAGTTATTTATTGATATTCGGTAGAGGTTACGAAAAGATAAACTACTATTCGGTAAAGCTTAAGAAAATGATAAATAGTATGTTCTCTTAGTAGTGTATATATGTTAGATTCACACAAGGCATGCATCTTTTAGGACTGAAGATAACTAGATGTTTTATATTTGTGGTATAAAGTTTTGGTTGAATTATTGGATTAATTTTTGAGGCCACTGATTCACCCCCCCCCCTCTTAGTTATTCTAACAACATCATGCATGCATAATCTCATTCATTTTGAGAGCACATACGGGTCCTCTAAAACTCACATGTCCTCTTGAGGGGGCACCCTCATCCTCATCTCTCGTCACCTTCCCTCCTAGTCACTCCTTGATTGATTGGGGAATATTCTCTAATCTAACCAATATCTTCCCAGATTTATGTCTTAATCTTCTTTAAAATGATGCTACTTTGTAACACCATCTCAAAGAGGGGTAAAATGTAAATACCTAAAATTGATTAATTTGATTAATTGAATTTAGTAATCTTATCAAGATAACATGGTCATAATCTTGACTAAATAATTATGCATGATTTAATTAAATAATGTTCTACCTTCTACCCAATTAAATAAATTTCATTAATTACCTATGATCTCTTTAGTATAATTAATTAATTAATGCATACCCATACTCATTTAATTAATTAATTCCCTAGTATTCTATTAAATTAAACAAATTAATATATTTATTTAAATTAATTCACTTTTATCCTTTTTCTCAACTTCGAATAAAATTAATTAATTTAATTCTATTTGAGCGCATGGCTCCTGACTATAATCACCCTCTAACTCCCATTATAACTCAACCCCCATATAACTAACCCTTCTTCCTATTCTTCTTATCCACTTAACCTCCCATCTAACCGGTCTTATCCTCTCAACCTCCCTAACCAATTCTATCCTAACCTCCCTAAATATGTGCACATTCCCATTTTAACTAAATTGGAAAAATAATCTCTAATTTTGGGGGACCTCTCTCCCAAAATGACACTTTTCCATTCTAACCTCCTTTCCATATGTCACTTCCTTTGTTGCAACTTGTCTCTTTTATCCAACGCTTCTCATCTCACTTTCTCTATAAGAGAAAAAGTGGTGCATTTTCATGATCCTTCACATTCCCTCCATTTATATTTAATACCTCCATTTTCATTCATAAATAATATACAACCATTTCATGCAAAGTTACTCTACTTGTTTCAATCCATAATCATTCATTGAAATGTCATAATGGAATCATGCGGGCTTCACTTAGTGAACTTGAATCATAGCAGGTGCGTTCGTGGCATACTAAAAAGTCCCCCTATTTTCACAAAATATTGCCCCAACCTCATTTTTTGTCACCCCTCCAATACCCCCCACACTTGTTTTCCTATATAAACCCCCATCCCCACCCCAAAAATATCCCCCTCCCCCCTATTTAGGCAATATATTTCCCTCTTTTTTGCCTATTTAAACCCCCCAATATGAACCCACGTGGTATTGTATTTCCCCTTCAGTGAAGGCCCTATGAATGCCATTTTTCATACTTAAATCTTAGCATCCATTATCCTTTCATTTGCATTATCACTCTCATCATCAATCCATATTTTCATCTTCATCCTCATCCTTTTGCATCCTTTTTACTATCCATTTGCATCATCTTGAGCTTCAATGAGCACCCTTGAAGACAAATAAAGTGAGCACACATATCAAGAATTGAATCGAAGGACAAATTGACATCAAAAGAGGCTTCTAGTTAGAATTTTACTTGCTTTCTTATTAGTTCTTTAAGTCACTTTTTAATGTCCAATCTTGAGTGTTTTCTTGTTTTTTATGTTGTTTAGGTTTCTTATCTTAGTATTTAAATCTATTTTTAGGCTCGCGATTTGCCTGCACACAAGAATAAACTCATGTATGAAGTTATGGACAATTTTTTGAGGTAAGAGCTTCATTTTTTCCTTGTTTTTCTCTCCTTTTGATTAAATGGTTACAAATGGATTGAATTTGAATTTTATGCATTTTCCTAGTTTAAATAAATTCATTTGAATCAATAGATTATTAGATTTGAACATGTTAAGATTTAGGATAGTTGCAAATATAATAGCACTCCATGTTGTTGTTGGAAATGAGTTGAGTAACTAAGAGGGGAGGGGTGAATCAGTTACGACAAAAAAAAATCCAAGTCCCTTAGATGTCTTAAATAAATTTAACATTGTTGCTTGGTTAACACAGATATTTCACTATCACTCGGTTAACATAGAAAATCTTAAGATATTAACTGTGATTATCCTTTATTAATTTATTGCAGAAACATAAACCATAAAGAAAATGAAATGTACACAAATAACACCAAGATTTAACGTGGAAACCCAATATGGGAAAAACCACCAATAGCAACTAGTCACTATTTTTCACTCTTCTGAAGTGAGCCCTGTTAGGAGCCAATCCTGTTAAAGGTTACAATAACACACTATTAGGTGTGCCCTGTTAGAGGATTTAATCACCCTATAAGGAGTGGCCTTGTTAGAGGTCTTCAAACACTTCAATATAGAAATGTCACCTTGATAGAGGATTTACAAAATACTGTTAAGTCTACTTTGTTAAGAGATTTTGATCACTGCTAAAATTGTTAGAGAGTAACAATGGATTGACCTATTTTGATAAGAAACTATCTTTTTTGATTCAGATATCTGCTCTGGATTTGATTACTTGATCCTTACTGATCGGATATTCTATTGCAGCCCTGTATGTTTTGCATTCAATCAAAATCCCATCTTATTTCGCCTTCACTCTTCATATCACAAAACATATATCTCCACACACTTCCACACACAATCTCACCATTTGATCCAAACTTGATCTTATATATATATATATATATATATATATATATATATATATATATATATATATATATATATGATAAGTCTTGTCAAGTCGGCCTTGATATCCTTTCAAATAACTAATAAACTCATGTTTGTCGGCTTCATACAATCAATTATCCATAAAATATAAACTGATGTTAGTCGGCTGACACTAGTTGTTTAACTCGGTCAACACTGAAATCCTTCAATGCCCGACCAATACTATAATGCCCGAGTGAACATCACTTTGGTCATCATTAATGCCCGAGAGAGCTTGGCAGACACTGACTGTGCTTGGATAGGATTAGAAATTTGTGTAAACATCACTATACTTGTGTAAACATCAATGATAACACACAATTGAATAATTTTCATCAACAATCTCCCTCTTTGGCATTGATGGCAACACAACATGCCATAATACAAAGAATTATAGAGCAACAGACATAAGAGTCAAATTTTATTAATGTCCTTAGCTTCATTCGGATTCTTATCCAAAAACTCTCTCTGTCATCAATCTCTAAAATACATATTTCTCCCTCTTACATTAATCTATGTTCTCTAATAAAGCTCTCCCCCTGTCATCAATATCTCCATCAGTAATCTCTCCCTCTGTAACATTTATGACATCAGTAATCTCTCCCTCTTTAACAACCAATGCCAAAGACACCAAATGATATATATGTATCCAATGAAGTTGTAATGTACATGTTTGTACTAATTCCTATGCAAGCTCTTGATAACTACATCAACATGTTAAATATGTTCTATAGCTCAGTTGATGCATCACTAAACTGTGTTTTAGTGAGCCTCAGTTAGGGGAATCACCCCTAGCTTTCCTCTAAGATACAAAAATGCATTCTTAGGTAATGGTTTTGTGAATATGTCTGCAATTTGTTCTTTAGTATTCACATATTCCAATCTTACTTCCTTGTCCTGAACCAATTCTCTCAAGAAATGATACTTAATTGCAATATATTTGGTCTTAGTATGCATCACAAGGTTCTTAGAGATGTTAATAGCATTGGTGTTGCCACAATAGATAATGATTGGTTCTTTTATTTCCACCTTCATACCTGACAAAAACTGTTTGAACCATATGATGTTTGAACAATTTACTGTTGCAACAACATATTCTACTTCTGCTGTAGACTGAGAAATGCAGTTCTGCTTGTTGAATGTCTAGGAGACTAACCTCTTTCCAACAAATAGTACTCCACCACTTGTGCTCTTTCTACCATCGACACTTCTTGCCCAATCAACATTAGTAAAAGTCTTCAAATCAAAGTTTCCTCCTTTCTTATACCATAATCCATAATCTTCAGTACCCTTAATATATCTCAGAATCCTTTTGATAGCCATTAAGTGATTCTCTCTAGATTAGCTAAAAACCTTGCAACAATACCAACTGCTAATGCAATATCATGTCTAGTGTGAACAACATATTGAAGTTTTCTAATCATGGATCTGTAGGTAGTCTGGTTTATCTCATTTGAATCATCATCCTTAGACAGCTTATGTCTAGTAGGCATGGGCGTTCCAACTATTCTAGAATCTTCCATCCCAAATTTCTTCATTATCTCTTTTATGTATTTAGACTGAGTAATGTAGATACCATCCTTCATCTGATAAACTTGTAAACCAACAAAGAATTTGATTTTACCAAACATAAACATCTCAAATTCCTTACTCATAGCTTCAGAGAATTCTTTGCATAGATCATCATATCCAATAAAAAATATGTCATCAACAAATATTTCTGCTAATAGTATCTTGTTCTAAGGTCCTTCTTTGATGTACACACTTTTGTTATCATTAGTTCTCTGGATTCAAATACTTGTCAAGTAACCATGCGATCTTTCATATCAGGCTCTTGAAGCTTGCTTCAGTCCATACAATGCTTTGTGAAGTTTGCAAACCATATCCTTTTGTTAGGATCCACAAAGCCTTCAGGTTTCTCAATATGGACTTCCTCTTCTATAATTCCATTCAAGAATACAGATTTTACATCCATTTGATATACCTTGTATCCTTTATGTGCAAGATATGCCAGAAGAGTTCTAACTCCTTCATTAAGTCTTGCAACAGGAGCAAAAGTTTCTCCATAATCAATACCCTCTTCCTGAGCATATCCTTTACATACTAATCTAGATTTTTTTCTAGAAACTTCACCTTTCTCATTAATCTTGTTTATGAAAACCCACTTAGTACCAATCACATTCTTGTCTTTTGGTCTAGGTACAAGAGTCCAGTTTTTTTTCTTTTCTATCTACTCAATCTCTTCATTCATTGATTTGATCCAGCTCTCATCATTCAATGCATCTTTAACAATTCTAGGTTCTATTTCGCTAAGAAAACATGTACCTTTTATTTTGTTCCTTGTCATTACACCTTCTATCTGATCTCCAATTATTTCTTCAGGTGCATGATGCCTTCTAACATATTTTGCAAGTACAAGATCCTTCCTTTTTGATTCCGGGCTTGCTCCACTATGTTTACCATGCTCAAATATTTTGTCTTGTTCTTATGTCTGATGCTCAGGTTCCATTTTTTGAGACTTAGGTGTATCTGTCTATGACTCGGGTGCCTCTGTCTGTGACTCGGGTGCCTCTGTCTGCAACTCGATTTCTTTAGTCTGAGACTCAGTTCCCTCTATTTATGACTCGGTTTATTTAGTTAACATCACTGGTTATATAGGTTGCAACAAGGTTTGTGCTGATGAATTCGGTGGTTGACATGGTTGATGTCCAATCACCATTGCTTGTGTCTTAGGTATAGTATCAATTTCATAATACACAAAGTTTTTGTAGTCTTCAGGCTCTTTACTACTCTGTTCTTAATTTCTTTCTGCAAACTCATCGATCCTTACATGCACACTTTCTATGATTTTATGAGTAGTAAGATTTAAACATTTATATGTTTTGCTTTTGCTGGAGTAGCCTAGGAATATACCTTCATCACCTTTTACATCAAATTTTCCATTTCTTTCTTCCTTCAAGATGTAGCATTTACTTCCAAATACTTTGAAATAATGAACATTAGGTTTGTAGCCATACCATAATTCAAAAGGTGTATTCTCAGTACCTTTCTTTAGTTGAACTCAGTTCAAGGTGTGAATTGTAGTGCTGATGGATTCCTTCCAGTATTTGGTAGCAACATTCTTTTCAATAATCAAGGTTCTTGCACAATATATGATGGATCTATTCCTTCTTCCTGCAATACCATTCTATTGTGGTGTACTTGGGGCAGATACTTGTCTCTTGATTCCTCTTTCATTGAAGAATTCATTGAATTCATTAGAAATTAATTCTCCTCCTCTGTCAAATCTTAAGCATTTAAGTTTCTTTCCTATTTCTTTTCCAACTCTGGCTAGGTACCATTTGAACTTCTAAAAAACTTCTGATTTTTCTTTGAGAAACATAACAGTCATCATTCTGGAGTGGTCATCAACAAATAGAATGAAATACTTCTCACCTATTTAACTTGTTGTTCCAATTGGTTCACACAAATTAGTATGTACTAATTCAAGGATTTCTTATGTATTGTAGTTCTTTCTCTTGAAGCTTGTTTTTCCCATCTTCCCAATTTGACATTGTTTGCATATTGCTAGTTCAAGTTTCTTCAGAACATGAATACCTTTTACTCTTATGTTCTTACTTATGTTGATCGGGTTATCAAAATTCACATGACACAACCTTTTATGCCATAACCAGCTTTCTTTTACTTGTGCAATAAAGAATGAACTTTCATTGAGATCAAGATAAAAT
The DNA here is from genome assembly GCA_018584345.1 of Thuja plicata. Taxonomy (NCBI): domain Eukaryota; kingdom Viridiplantae; phylum Streptophyta; class Pinopsida; order Cupressales; family Cupressaceae; genus Thuja; species Thuja plicata. The sequence continues at coordinate 304,699 of MU228314.1, forward strand.
AGATTACCTTTTGTTTGCCTGCCAGTTCCAACTAGGTTTCCTCTACCATCGAGGATCTTGGCCTTACCATTCATGAATTCTACCTTGAAACCAATGTTATTCAGTTGTTCCACACTTAGTAGATTATGCCTTAGTCCTTCAACCCAATAAGCATTATCACATTTGATTCCTTCAATAAGAGAAATACAACCTTTAGCTTTCACATAGCAGGGTTCATCATTCTCAAAACTGACACTCCCACCATCATAGTGCTCAAGATGTTCAAATTTGGTTTTATCACCATTCATGTGGTGAGAACAACCATTATCAATTATCCAAGTGTCATTCTTACTAATATGAGAGTATAGTGCAGTCTTTTCATTATCTTCACTATCTGACTCATCCTTAATAGCAATGTAAACCATTTCATCTTCATCTTCATCACTATTAGAATCTTTAGCAATATAACAAGATTTCTTACCTTTGTCCTTGTAGCTTTTGAAATATTTATTTCCTTTGTACTTGTTGAACTTTCTCTCACCTTTGTCTTCCTTGTTCAGACACTTAGCAACAATGTGACCAACCTCATCACATGAAAAGCAACTCAATGGTATTCTTCCTTTGTATTGTCCTTTTCCTTTTGCATCTCTCCTTGGAAGTAATGCTTCAATGATTTCCAGATCTTCATCATCAGAATCATCATCACTATCACTGTCAATCTATTTTCCTTTCATCTTTCCAAGGTTTAATTTAGCTTTGAATGCTGACTCAAGATCTCTAGGATTAGGAGAATAATTGTCAAAGTTATCCAACTCAAAAGTTGATAATATTCCAATCAATCCATCTAGAGTTATGTCATTACTGCATCTCATCTCTTGAATACCTGAAACTCCAATTGCATAGATAGGAAGTAAAGTTCTCAATACCTTGTTGACTACTTTTTTGTCTTCAATTGTTCCACTAGTAGCTCTAATTGCACTAACACTTTTCTTGATTCTTTCACTGTACTTTGTAATATTTTCTCCTTCTTTCATTTTCATCATATCAAACTAACCTCTGAGACTTTATGCTTTGGCTCTCTTTACATTTGCATCTCCTCCATAAATATCATGTAGTTTGTTCCACATATCAAAGGCAGTAGGGCAGTCCTTGACTTCATCAAATTCAGAATAGCTGAGTGTAGAGGCTATATCAATCATCATATGTTATGATGCTTCATGTCCACCATCTGATCCACAGTCAAAGGTCTCGGTGGTTCCACATACCTATGATCCAAGAATTGCAAACTAGTATCTCTAATAGTAGATATATGTAGTCTCATCAAATCTTTCCATGCAGTGAAGTTGTCCTTGTTAAGCTTAGGGATCTCCCTTCTGTAAGACATCTCTGATCTTTAGCTTAGGCCTTTAAACCTTCCTTGTAAGCACCAAATTCTCTTTGGAAATGAGTTGAGTAACTGAGAGGGGATGGGTGAATCGGTTATGACAAAAACAAATTCAAGTCCCTTAGATGTCTTAAACAAATTTAACACTGTCGCTCGGTTAACACAGATATTTCATCGTCACTCGGTTAACATAGAAAATCTTAAGATATTAAATGTGATTATCCTTTAGTAATTAATTGCAGAAATATAAACCATAAAGAAAATGAAATGTTGGTATAGAGCACCCTAGGGTTTAGCTCAAAACCCTATCCCCAACAATTTTGAACAAGTTTTGATACAAGTCTTTCAACGAGCAAGTCATATTTTGTCTAGTCAGTCAGTCACGGAGCCAGCAGCGAGCAGAAAGGTAATGCATCACACACTCGCGAGCTAGTTAAAAGTTAAGTCTTATAGTGAGCGAGTGCGCGACGAGAAACTAGTCGCTCAGTCGCAGCCGGCTAGTAGAAAGAACAGTGCGCAACAACGCAACAAGGAGCTCATCGCCCAGTCGCGAGTCAATTCGCAGTCAGAGAAAACACAGTGCGACAGCGCGATGGTGAAATCAATCACTCAGTCGCGAAGACAAACAGTTTAGTCCTGGTGTGCGAGTGAGCGACACCTTGTGCAGCGCAAGGTCACAGGTGAATTGACAGATAAGTGAAAAGCATGACGAGTGCGCGATGAGCATTGTATCACTCAGTCGCAAGGCAAAGGTCAGCTCGGGGAAACACCTAGCGAGTACGCGACACGAGCTCATTGCTCGGTCGCAAAGCAAGAGGCAGCTCGAGTTGAAGCAGCGCGAATGTGCGACCATGGTTATTGCTCAATCGCAAAGACATCATCAACGCATCTTGAAGCAGTGCGGGTACGCGACGGGTGATCATCGCTCGGTCGCAGAAGGAAAGTCAGCTCGAGGCAGAACAGTGCGAGTATGCGACTTGAGCTCATCGCTCAGTCGCCGCATAAAACGTAGCTCGGGAAAAAGCAATGCGGGTGCGCAACATGAGCTCATCGCTCAGTCGCAGAGGAAAAGACAGATCGGGTAAAGACATTGTGAGAGCACGATGAGCAGGTAATCGCTCAGTCGGAGAACAAAACTTAAAAGGTGATTTTCATTCGCGACTAGGCGATGGAAAATAGAACAGTCAAATGGTCAAATATGCTGACGTGTCAGAAGGAGAAGACATTGAAAAGTCTTAACCGCCAAACAGAAAAGGAATGACACGAAGGAAAAGAGCCATGAATAGAGTGTCGAACATGCAGAGAATGTGAAGACAGATTACAGACGAAGATGAAGAACAGAAAATAGCTGGAGAACTGAGATCGACAAGTAACCACCAGGGTTATAGAATCGAGGAGAAGCCAGAGATAAATAGAGAAGAGGAATCTGTGAAAAGGGTTCAGATAGTTCAGTTCAGATCTGTTGTTGATAGTTAGTTAGTTACAGAGATAGAGTAGACTAGCCAAGCATATTGTAATCTTCTGTATTAT